>JAFEMH010006857.1:0-110182 GCA_022495995.1 Adenophora triphylla var. japonica | reverse complement strand
ATGCTTATCCATTTGGAAACCATAGATGAAATGCTGGTGGAGCTGCGGTGATCATGGCTCCTCTCAACTTTTAATGGCCGAAGGCTAACATTGACTGCAACCACCAATGTTGAAACTCCAAAGAGGTCAAAAAGCCAAAAGATGAATGGCCTTCTTATGCAAGAGAAGTAGAATAGTTGCTTGGACAGCAAGGCGAGGTTCATCATTTCTGGAACCCTCTTGATCAACTCTATGGTAGAAAAGCTGATGTACCTTAAAACCGCAAAGCAGATGTGGCATGCCATAGAGAGCTACCTCGAAGGTGATGAATGTACCAAGTGCAAAGGAAACAGGAACAAATTATACATGGCCGTTGAAAGATCCTACAACAACTTCAACAGAAAACCCAATTCGAAACCTTGCGTCAAACCTACGAACTCGCTGATTACATAAGTTGAGGTAGTTAATGCTTGTAGATCTCTTTGGTAAAGGCCTACTTTAACCGATAAGGAAATCAACATGACTTTTCCTATCTCGCTTTCAGGGTTCTAGATGGGTAAATAAGGCTACCTCTCTAGAAGACTCCAAAGTATTGGGTACTTGGGTCATTAAGTAACTTGCATTGCCAATCTTAGAGTCTATGAACTTAAACTAAATCATATTGAAGTAGATAGAAGGAAAAACCAAATCGCTTTCTATGTCCGTAGTGGCAACATGAAGAGAAACCATCCACATCCAATCAAACCACTGATCCTTCCATATCTACCTCATCACTCATCGAGATGGCATGATGATGATTTTGCCATGTTTGTGAAAAGATTTCAAAAATTTAGAAAATCCTCAAAACCTTTCACAAAATCATTTTCAAAAGGCAAACCTCCTGCAAAATTTTCTAGGGCCGCAGATCCAAAGAAGAAGAGTGACTTGGTATGCTACAACCGTAGGAAACCCGGCCACTTTGCATCGAGTGTCCACAAAATGCCTAAATATGAATATATGAAAAAGAAAACTTTTCCTTCGAAATTTTCTCATCGTAAGGGAATGGTTGCTGAGGAGGAAGAGAATTCCAAGGAATTAGCAACTTGGATTGAAACAGATTCTGAGGATGGAAGTGACGGTGAAACCGAAGAGGTTAACCTCTGCTTAGTTGCAGACGCTTCGATGACTCGGGAAGTTCTGAATCATTTGAGTTGCATGATATGGAGGAAAAGGAGGTTTTTGCAAAACTTCCAAATTATAAATTGGATGATGATATTAAACTTACTCCTAGCGTTAAGATAGGGAATTGTTCGTGATTCACGTCCCATTTTCTCATCTAAAACTGCTCCACCTTCAAAAGCTATTCCAAAGAAAATTTTGAAAAAGGTGGTGGAAGAGGTTTCTCCCATGGAACATGAAAAGATGTTCAAGGAAGCTGAAATGGTGATTCATCAATTCTCAAATCTTAAGAAAGCCTTAAGCTTAGCTCATGATGAACTTAATCTGTACAAGACGGAGAAAACTGTGATGAGGTCTGAAATTTCTAATCTTAAGGACCAAATCAAACAGATGACTCCTCTTGCTGATCAGAACCGCATCCTTGAAACTAAGGTTGCTGCACTTCAACTCAGGAATGATGACTTGGTAACCCAAATCGACGATCGTCAAAAGATTATTGATTCGTGGCTCAAGTCTCAATCCACCAAGGATAAAATCTTGGACTTCCAAGTTCCTCCTGGAACTAAGGATGGTCTAGGGTTTGGATCTGAGGAAGAGGAGAAGTGTGCATCCTCGAGTGAAAAGGATGAGGAATTTCCAGAACTGACTAAAGAAATTCCCAAGGAGAAGCATGCTAAGGGTAAGGGTAAAGCAAGACAAGTAAATTATGTCTACCCTAAAGGAAAGCAATATGGGAAGAATTCTGTGTTAAAACCTAAGAATTCTGTGGAAGCACCTGAAGAGGAAATGGCTTATGGAATTGGTAGAATCCCTGCTCCAACCGCTTTTGGTGGAAAAGGCGGTTCTCGCGAACTCCTGTGTCTCGACCGCGCTTCTTCTTCGACCGCTCCTCCTGCCTTCAAAAGCAGGAATAGCGTTCCCAGGAAATACGTGGTCAAACCAAAGCCTGTTCCCTTTGTATCAGCTGGAATGTTAGCTGGAACCGCACCTCCCAAACCGCTTCCTTGTCCCAAACCGCATGCAACTCCTAAGAAAAGTAAGGAGTTAGTAAAACCTCATGAAGCTTGTAGCTATTATAAATGTTCTGTGTGTGATGGTTTAGGTCACAAGGCTGCAGAATGCCTTTTGCGGTTCACATCCAATGCCAGGAAGAGTAAACCTCCTTCTGTCAAGCAGGTGTGGGTCGTAAAGGGTTGCTAACTTCAGGACCCAAGGAATAAAGGGGGACCTCGTTCTTAATGTTTACATTTCAGGTCCTCTGCTTCATGGCTGGTCACTCCAAGGATAATGAATGGTATCTTGACAGTGGCTGCTCAAGACATATGACTGGAGATAGATCATTACTTGAAGATGTCGTTGAAGCAAGTGGTCCATCTGTAACCTTTGGTGACAACAACAAAGGCAAAACCATTGGATATGGTGTTATAAGGAGAGGAAACCTAACTATTGAGAAGGTTTCTCTTGTCGATGGACTCAAGCACAACCTCCTTTCAATTTCTCAATTTTGCGACAAAGGAATGCTTTGCAACTTCACATCATCAAACTGCTTTATCAAAGATAGCATTTCCGGCGTCACCCTACTCACAGGGATTCGTAAGAGTAATATTTACATTATTGATCTAAATTCTGCATGTAGTATTACTAATCTCTGTTTTGTAGCTAAGAATGTGAGCGAAAATAGTTGGCTATGGCACAAGAGGTTGAGCCACTTGAACTTCAAGTATCTTGCAAAGATTGGTAGGGAAAACCTCGTTCGTGGTTTACCCAAAGTGGCTGACCACCATCCAGAGAAATGCAAGGCATGCCAACCTTGGCAAGTGCTCCGCGTCGCCTTTTCACCAAGCCAGCACCGCTCCATCAACTTCAAGCATGCTTACAACCGGCTTCACATAGATTTGTTTGGACCCGTAACCACCGCGCATTGGAGGAAATAGATATACTTTAGTGGTGGTGGATGATTACTCAAGATATACGTGGGTTGAGATGATGATTTCCAAAGATGATCGCTATGAGATTCTCACCGCACTTTTTAGACGGCTCCAAACTCAAAAAGAAGATGACATCGTTAGTGTTCGACGTATAATGGAACAGTAATTCAAGAACAACGGTGTTGCTCAAGATTGTGATGACCATGGGATTGATCACAATTTCTCGACTGCTGGTGTTCCACAACAAAATGGGGTTGTGGAAAGGAAGAACAGGACGTTGATTGAGGCTGGAAAGATAATGATATCTGAAGCAAACCTGCCTCAGTATTTTTGGTCTGAAGCAATCAACACAGCATGCTTTACTCAGAACCGCTCCCTCATCAATAAAACCTATAACAAGACTCCATATGAGCTTTGGCGAGGAAGAACCCCCAACATTGCATTCTTTCAAGATCTTTGGCTGCAAATGCTTTGTCCTCTCACAACGGAAGAGAAAATAGAGGTAAATTCGGGAGCCAAGGCCGACGAAGGTATTTTTGTTGGGTATGCTAAACATTCTAAAGCTTTTCGTGTTTTCAATAAAACTAGTTTAAAAATAGTAGAGTCTCGTCCATGTTACTTTTGATGAGCATTCTTCTCCTTGAGCCACATTTGGCTCCAAATGTTGCTGATGATTTTGTTGAGCATAATGAACCAGGTGAACCATCTCAAACCGCACCTGAACCTCAACCGCAAAATCCAGCACCCTCAACTGAAATTCCCTCAAACCGAAATTTTCAAACCGCACCTGAAGCTCCTACTCCGAAGTGCAACTTCAAGGGAAGAAGAAGTTGAGAATTCCCCTATCCGGCTTATAGAACCTCTTCACAACTTACATTCCATGACTTCGCCGAAGGATCTAACGATGTTCCAATTGAAGATCTTCAGCAAACCTCATCCAACCAGACTTACCCCTGAGGTTCGTGAAGTCGCCAGCCACCCTCACAAATGTGATTGGTAACCGCTTTCCTGTTCAAACAAGGAGATCGAATTATGACGAGCATACTTCTCTTTTATCTCAAGTTGAACCCAAGAAGATTGATGAAGCACTCCAAGATTCCAGTTGGGTCGTTGCTATGCAAGAAGAACTCAACCAGTTTGAAAGATGCAAGGTCTGGACTTTGGTGCCTAGACCTCAGGATCAAGGAGTAATTGGAACTAAGTGGGTATTTAGGAATAAGATGGATGAGAATGGAAGCATCACTAGGAATAAAGCAAGGTTGGTTGCACAAGGATATAGGCAAGAAGAAGGAATTGATTATGATGAAACCTTTGCTCCAGTTGCAAGATTGGAAGCTATTAGGATCTTCTTAGCCTACGCCTCTTTCAAGCGTTTCAAGCTATATCAAATGGATGTAAAGAGTGCTTTCCTCAACGGCGAACTGCAAGAGACCGTGTATGTTGCCCAACCTCCTGGATTTGAAGACTCCAAATTTCCCAATCATGTCTACAAACTCCAAAAGGCTTTGTATGGACTTAAGCAAGCTCCAAGGGCATGGTATGAGACTCTTTCTAAATTTTTACTAGAAAAAGGATTTAAACGAGGTAAAATTGATACAACTCTTTTTATTGCCAAATATAATGAGCATACTTTACTTGTTCAAATATATGTCGATGATATTATTTTTGGTTCTACTAATGAGTTGCTTTGTAAGCGTTTCGAAAAGCTAATGAAAAGCAAGTTTGAGATGAGCATGATGGGAGAATTAACATTCTTCCTCGAGTTTCAAATTAAGCAATGCGAAGAAGGTATTTTCTCAGCCAAGCCAAATACACCAAGGAGTTGATAAAGAAGTTTGGATTAGAAAATGCTAAAGCATATGATACTCCTATGGCCACCGGCAATAAGCTAGATAAAGATCTCAAAGATAAGAAAGTTGATCAGACTTTATATCGAGGTATGATCGGCTCATTACTTTACTTAACTGCTAGTAGGCCCGATATCATGTTTAGTGTCTGTGTATGTGCACGCTATCAAGCAGCATCCTAGAGAAGCACATCTTATTGCGCCAAGCGTATAATCCGCTATTTATCTGGAACCACTAACCTTGGACTTTGGTATTCCAAAGATTCGAACTTCGATCTTGTAGGTTATTCAGATGCAGATTATGCAGCTTGTACTATTGACAGGAAAAGCACTAGTGGTACTTGTCATTTCTGAATAGACTAGTTGCTTGGGCCGCCAAGAAGCAAGCTTCGGTTTCAGCTGTCAACCACAGAGGCCGAGTATATTGCTCAGCTGAAGTTGCGTTGCCAAATCCTTTCGATGAAGCAGCGGTTGGTGGACTATGGAATCCATGAAGGAAACTGCCCTATCATGTGTGACAACACTTCAACTATTTTAGTCTCCAACAACCCCGTCATGCATCTCCAAGACCAAGCATATAGATATCAAGTATCATTTCCTCAAAGACCATGTAGAGAAGAGGAATATCCATTTAGAGTACGTGGGAATGCGTACAACCGCATTGCCGATATTCTCACAAAAGCTCTTTGACTCCAAGAGATGTTCTTTTCTCAGAGGAGAAATGGGTATGCTTGAACTCAAATAAATTCCATACTCTTTATTTGCTAACTTGATTGTTGAGTTTAGGTTGAAATTCCTTTGGAATCAAAACCGCTTCTGTTGAAACCGCAAAATCCAAAACCGCAAGCAGTTCAACCGCCTGCATCCAACCGCAAATCTCAAACCGCTGATGCAGTCTGACCGCTTGATCAAAACCGCGTCTCAACATGAAGTAATCTCTGTCTATCTTTTATTGCTTATCTTTATTTAAAAAAAAAAAAAAAAAAAAAAAAAAAACTGTTCAAATTCTTTATTCACTTTTAATTTTTACTTTTGCGTAAGGGTATTTTTGCAAATGTTTTCCCTCAAAAATTTAAATTTTTAAGAGCATTTAATGCTAAGGGGACATGAGCATTTAAAGCCCTCATGTCAGCCGTCATAGAGAGATGTGCAGGAGGTGAAAGGGTGTAACAGTTGGTTTATTTCAATCATTTTTATCTGAACCAACTGCCTACCCCTTCACCTATATAAACCTAAGTTGGTGAAATTCTTTCTTTCTTCTGCCAACTCTCTGCACTCCGTACCTTTCTACCAACTCTCTCTCTCTAAAAGGCTTTCTAAAACCCCCATTTTCAAAAACCTTTAACTGTTAATGGCTTCTTCATCAAAACCTTCAACTTCAAAACGACAAAGAGCTTCCCACATTCCAAAAGGACCAAAGAAACCTATTCTGGAAATGGTATCAACTTCTAAACCCTAACTTTTAATTTATGTCAAAATCTGCCATGGATGAACACATAGAAAACTGTTCGTATGCCCTGTTTAGATTTTTGGTGATTTTGAACTGATTCCTTGACCATTTTTGTTGATAATTGTTGGGTTTTGCTCGGTTTTGTACATGGATTAATTATATATAACTTATTTCATGATCCATCCATGCTATGAACACCTATTTTGTGATTTTCAGTTTTTATGGTTCGAAAACCCACTTTTGATTTTTGATGTTTATGACTGATTCTGGGTAAAGGTTGTAATTTTAATGATATATTGTTAATCTCCTTCCCAATGTGATCATTTTGATATGTTATTTGTTGATTTTGGTTAAGTTTTGAAAATCTCTGTTCTTGGTGTTCATGAATGTTCTTCGTGTTCTTCATGAAACCCATGAACTTTTCTTGAAAAATCACATGTTTTGGATGCCTTAAATCTGAATAGTGTTTTTCAAACACTTAGAAAATTTTCCAACTTTTTCAGATTTTTGGATTTCCTTTGGGTTTGAAACCGCTTGTATGCAACCGCCTAGGATTTTCTGTTTCAAACCGCTCCTCTCTTAAACCGCATGTTCTAAAACCGCATTTTCAAACTTTTAGAAACCGCATGCTGTTTATTCCCTTTCTTATTTTTGAGAATTTACTTAAGTATATAGGCTGGACACCATAAAATTCCTCTCTAAGCACCGCTTGCAGTGTGGGATAAGTTTGGATTACAATGCCACGTACTTAAGTAATTTTTTTTTTTTTTTTCATGTCCTCATTATTTGTTAAGTATTCATGGTTTCACTTGGGGTTTGAAATTCTCAAACCGCACCATTGCTCAACCGCTTGGTGCTCAAACCGCATGTGAACTATGAATACACAAATGGATCTAACTCTTGAAATTTCAAATTTGTAGGATCCAACTACTTTCCTTCCAGGTTGGGAAGTGAATGAGGCAGAGCTCAAATCTGATGCTCTAGGAAGGGAGCTGCTGAGGAAGCTGAGAGTATCAGGAATCCTACCGCTGTTCACAAAGAAGCAGGATTTCATTGTTCCTTCTATTGTGGACCAGTTCTTCTCAACCGCGAAGAAGGATTCCAGAATTCTTAATGAAGGCCAAAGAGTTTCCTGCCTGACCGCTGTTATAGAAGGACAGAAGCTCTCCATTGACTACATTGACATCGAAGGCTTTTCGCATTCAATGTTGGTGGAGCCCCTATAGAGGTTGATCAAGTCATTCAGACAATGCTGCTCTAGCAACCGCCAAAGTTGGTACCTTATCCAAGAAATACAAGAAGATTGCTAGGAAGGATTTTGGTGAACTGATGAGCCACATTGGTCATCTTGTTGGGAGGACAGTCTGTGGGAAGACTGGGAATCATAATAACTTCACTTCCCAACAATGGATATATTGTTCGCCATATTCATGGAGATCAAGCCGCACTGCCAAGGATCCTGCTTCTTGGAAATTAAGAACAAAGGCTGAGACCTACTGTGCCAAGGTCAAAGGTGAAGCTCAGAGGTGGAGACCATTCACAGATCATAACCGCACTTTTGATGGACTATGAGCATGTGGATGATTTGGTCACTAAGAATCCCGAACCGGTGGTGGATTGTTCCTTTGATTCTCTGGGATTGCTTGCTTGTCATACCTTCAGCATATGCCAATGGAGATGCATTATACAAATCTTTGTATGATGCAGATACCTACCCTAAGAAGGAACCATATGAGTTGAGAGATCCTCAACCGCTCCAAAGGCTAAAGGAGCCAAGCGGTCCAGAAGCCCCAAGCAAGAGCCGAACCGCTTCCCAAGAGGGGACTAAGACCGCTCCGCATCCAAACCGCTTCCCGCCGATGATGGAGCCGGTACAAGCAAAAGGAAGAAGAAGTCCTCCAAGGAACTCCGAGACCGAAACTTTTCAATTGGTGGATGAAGATAGTGAAGAAGAAGAAGAAGATCCAAGTATTCTCGACTTGGTATCTGTGGCAAAAAGAGCCAAGGATAAGATGGATGGATTGACTGTTGAGGAACAGATGAAAGTCCTCCAAGATGAAATTAACAGATTGGCCAAGGAACAAGCTGAGAAGTATCAGTCCAAGGGAAAAACAACTGAAGCAGGAACCGCCTCACCCAATGAACCGCATCCAGAATCTCAACCGCCCCCAACCAATCAAACCGCTCCTACCCAATCACCAATCCAATCTCCTGTCCAATCACCTCATATATCCCCTTCCAAATCCCCATCAAAATCCAAATCAATAACTCCTTCCCCCAACAAAACCGCACAATCTCAGGGGGAGAAACCCAAGAGAAAGAAAATGGCAGGCAAGAAGAAACCCTTCAAGAAAACCAAGCCTGTCCAACCCTCACCCACTCCTTCAAATTCCCCTCCTCAATCACCTCCTCAAAATTCCCCTTCACCTTCCCCTAGAAAATCACTCTCACCCCTATCCTCTCAATCACCTTACAATTCACCCCAACACTCCCATTCCATAAATTCCCAACACTCTAACCCAACTCCTACCAGATCCCAAGCCTATCAACAAAGGCAGTCTATGCACTCGCCGGACATGCAACATCCAAATCCATCAGAGAAGATCCAATCCCAACCAATTCTCCAATTCAATACCGCTCCCATTCCCCTACACCAAACCGCTCCAAATCAAATACCCCTTCAAAATCCCCAACTCCACAAAACTCACCCAACCGCCATATTTCCCCTCCTCCATTTATACCTCCCCAAACCCAAACCGCTCCTGAAACCATTCCAACTCAACCGCCTCCCATATTCACAACCGCTTCAACCTCAACCGCACCTCCTTCTGACTACTCCCAAATTCTTCAAACACTTACCCTCATCCAAAGCCAACTCCTAATAAACCAGGGTCATGTCATTAAGCTGACCGCTTCCAATGACACCCTAACCGCTTCAAATGCTTCCCTCCAAACCTCTCTCTCAAATCTCTCTGAATCAAACCTTGTTCTTCAAGCCAAGGTAGAATCTCAATCTATGGAAATGGCAACCCTTAAATCAACATTGCTTGATGCCATTAAGGGGGAGAAAGCTACAAAGAAACCCTCATCCTCTTCAACCGCTCCAGCATGAACAAACCGCTTCTCTTATCAAAACCGCCGTTGAAGAAGGATTGGTTAAAGGATTGAGTGATATTCAAGAAAAAGTCTCGCAATGCCATTGATAAAGACCTTGGGGAGCCGACCTCAAAGCTTGTTGCCAACTTAAACCTGCACCGCAAATGGCAATGCATTGTCCAAAACCGCCTTGAATTCCCTTAGAGAAGATGTCCCGGAGCAAATTGACATATTCAAGGTGGACTCAAAGGTAAATCTGGAATGTGTTGGAGATGCCTCAATGGCAAAGTTGAATGAGATTCAGATGAATTTAATACCGCCCGGACAACCCGAAGGCCGGATTCATTGCCAAGATTGAAGCCGAAATTCATGACCGAAACCTCACCGAGAGTTACTATTGATCTTGATCCAATGAAGGAAGCTATCCAAGAACAAACCGTGCAGTGAGGAGATCCATACTATCTTCAATTCCCTTTATTCATCCCTTCACGTGTACTGGATACTATTAGAGACAACATTGTGGAAAACACCAAAGCGGTTGGTGCCACAAATTCTACCTCTGCTCATTCTGTTAATGCCTTGAAGAAGCTTGAAGCTACTCTCACCAGAACCGCAGAGGAAGTTAGAAGATTAAGGAAAGCGTTTGCACCTGACCAATCCAGAGCTGGGCCAAGTGGAGCTGAGCATGAAGTGAACAAGCCGCCCCAGCAGTAAACCGCTTTTCCTTATATTTTTGTGAATCTTTTTGGTAAGTTTTGGACCGCACCTTCATTGTATTTCCTTTTGTCCAACTTACTTCCTTTTTGTTTTTGTAACCTTGTAATTTTCCTTCATTCCTGTACTTGTAATCATCTTAGGAATTAATGGAAATTGCATCATGGTTCCAAAACTTTGTTCAATCAAACCGCTTGTTTGTAGAACAAATGAAACCGCTTATGGTTTTAAACCTCATTCAAATATTTTCTAACTTAAAAATCACTATTTTGAATTGATGTTTAAACATTCAGTTTAAACTGCACTTTGAACTTAAAATCATATTTTTTTAAGTGCACTGAATACATTTCTATACTTTTCAAATTGTAAGTTTTTCAATCCTTCAAAGGTATAGAAATCTATAGCTTAAGCTAGTGTGTGCATTGACTTGGGACATGACTTACCATGATAATTCTTATGGACATGTTTTTACCAAGTACAATGTTTGCTTTTGCTGTAGTAGGTAATGGCATCAATCAAATAGGGGGAGATTGTTGGGTATGCATATTTTAACCCTCCTATTTTGTATTAGATTTGATTGATACCATAACCTCCTATTTATTTTAAGGACTTTAGGACCCTATGTAATGAAGCTTAGACTTCAATTTTTTAGCTAAGTCCATTTTATAGAATAGGTTAAATTTAGGCTTGAAGACTGGCTCAAGAATCATTGGATTTTAGGATTGCAGTTTCAAAGGGTTCCTGAACCGCCTTTTCGTAACCGCTGCGTAACCGCCTTTTTGCCTTGAGATCTCTCATCTCGAAACCGCTTGAACATCAAGTGCAAACCGCACTTGGAAATCCTCTTCTAGTGGAACCGCCTTTCCATGTCCAACCGCCTGACACCAGAACCGCCCCAATGATTGACCTCTTGAAGTGAACCTCTTTATCCCTTGGAATCCACGTCAAAGAATATTAAATGTCAACCACCATATCCCGTCACGTGACCCTAATGTCGAGCAGACCGCAAAGATCTCATAAAGGTGACAGATGTCCTAACCACCTTGATTGCAAACTCGAGGTCCGATCGCCTTTACCGCACCAATTTCTAAAGGACAAAAGTGGATATCTCAAGTGACCAATGGGAAAGCATCAAGTACCGTCCTTGAACAAACTGTGTCCAACGGCTATATTTGAGATGCTTGGGTATAAATACCCCCAATCTTCACCATTTGAAGATTGCTTGAAAATTTGAGAAATTGCCGTGTTCATCATCAGAAGTTGAAGCTCTACCCGTAAATTCTTAGTCTTTTGAATCTTCATCTTCATACTTCAAGAAATATTCCCTCTTAAATCAAGCCTTAACACATTCAAGAATCATTGTGCTCTACATCTCACGTATTTAAAGAGCCTTGATCTTGTTCTCGCACACACACCTCTCTTGTTTAAACACATAGTTTATTCACTTGAGATACACTGGTTATAGTTTTGGATTTGTTCTTCATAGAAAAGATTTTATTGTACTTTGTAATCTCTCAAATACTCAATATAAAATCTCTCTTAGAAATCCAAGACTAACCATCTTGGTAGTGGACGTAGATCGTTTATCGATTGAACCACTCCAAATATTGTGTTCTTACTTTCTGCATTTTTATTTCTTGTGCTTACTAATTATCTACCTTTCTCTGTGTTTGATCTTATATAGTTATCCTTTATTGTGAAATTGTGTTTGGAGTTAACATAGTCAAACTGCACTTTCAGTTTTACAACTGCTCAGAAAATTGCACTAAAACCGCCTTGCAAAACCGCCTTCTCAAAACCGCATTTTATCAAGTATATTCCGCTGTGCATTTTACAACTCTACTTGCAGTTTCTAATACACTGCAAGAGGTTTTGTAAGCGTAGAGGTTTAGTTTTAAATTGAGGGCGAAAAATTTTAAACAGCTATTCACCCCCCCCCCCTCTAGCTGTATTTTCACCCTTGTTGCCACCTTTGGGACCAACACTTTCAACTTCAATCAACAATGTCAAACATTGAAAAACAAGGTAATTTTGGTTTTAGTATTGTATTTATGTGAAGAAGAAGAAGACTCTTTCAACTCCAATCAACAATGCCAAACATTAGAAAACTTTAGTTTAAATCTTGTATTTATGTTTGAAAATTACTTTTTAGGGTTTAGTTTTTTCTAATATTTGTTGTTATAGTTTCAATTTAAGAATTCTTAGGGTTTAATTTGTTCAATTCTGGACTTAGGGTGGTTCGACCATGGGTGGCCAAATTTCGAGATCTAGTCGGCCAGTAGTGGCCGAAAATTCTCAAAATGTCATCCACACCCGACCGAATTTCTTGATTATTTCATCCACTCCTGGCCGAACTTTTAAAATATGATATGAGATGGTAATTAATGCTTAGATGTGTTTGATTTCATGGATTTCATGATAATATTGATGTTTGAGCTTGTAAATATCATTTTATGATATTAAAATGATGAAAATGTGATGTAAAGTATTATCTTGTGAAAATATATGAGTTACTTGTATAAACCTTGTATTGTGTAGTATCTAATAAGGAAGTTAAGTATGAAATATGTTATATCTCACTTAATAAGTAATGGATAAAATGATGCTCAATTAGACATTTTTGGTGGATAGTTCTTAGTATAAGTGTCTAGCATGTTTCATTGTGTGTGAAATTACCTATTCTTGGCATAATTATATGAGATGAATGCATTAATTATGTATGCATATATGATTTACAAAATGATGTTAGATCTTACTTGGACAGTAATATTTTTATTTTATTTTTTAGAATTATTATTGATTTTTTATGTTTTATTTGCAGTTAAACAGATCTTTACAAGAATACGTCAAACTGTTTCCGTTAGCAAGGAACATGAATTGTCACGTAATCAAGGTCAAGCAACATCGGAAAACATTGATACTGAGCAAGTTGGAAATGCATATATTGATCCCATGCATTCAATCTATAATGAAGAAAGGTATCAGTATAAAGGCATGCATTCAGTGTACCATTAAGAAGGGTATCCGTATATGAAGGTAGACAATTAGTGTATAATGAAGATGAGGATAATATGAAAACTTTACCTCAGATGATTGTTACTGAACCTCAAAATGACAGTGACCCGGAAGATGAAAATGAGGATGTCATCGAGGGGGTGGGGGTGATATCTCCTTGAGGCTGTTCGGCCACTACCTGCCGACACCTCTAATAAATGTCTATTTTTTCTGTTTTTTAAGTTGGGATGTTACAATGTGTTCCCCGTAATTTGAAATTTAATTTAAAGTTGGTAAAATTTTATAAATTTAAAGTAATTAATTTATGAAATTTGTTATATAATTTTAAATGAAAGTTACCCCTAAATGAAAAGTTGTTTCTTCAACAATGCATGTTGACTCTCCACCATAACATAAGTTACGTATTTTATTAGCATATAATTAACAAAACATATGAAATATCCAAAATAAAGTTTTATTGATATACCTATTTGTAGTCAAGTTGTCAAAGTGCATAACTTTATTTGTCCAACATGAGACAAATCTTTCTTTGTATGGCACATTCCATTGATTTATGGCATAATTAACCGCATCGAGATAACGACAGAAATCTTTTGAAAATCGGCGTAAAAAGTCATTAAACGATGCCTTTGTATCAACTTTAACTATTACACTCCAAAGAAGAATAAACGCCTACCACATTTCTTGCGTATCAAACATTTTCTTGCATTTTGTTAGAATATTTATGTTGGTATGCCATCGACAGAGAAAATGAGTTGTTATTAGGAACGTCTGATGAATTGCATTCATCAAAGCAAGTTCCCTATCGGTCAATATAACATTAGGAAGACATGATTCATCTATCAAAGATTTCAATATTTCACATGCCCACGTGTAGTTTGCTTCTTTCTAAGCCTCTAAGTATGCATCAACAATTAAGAAGGTTATTTTTGTTGATGTCACGCCCACAATCTCAAGCGAAGGTAAGTTATACCTATTTGTCTTGTAAGTGCAATCCATGAATAAGGCGTATGAAAATGCTTTCAGCAATTTAATGATTTTCAGATGGGTAAATAATATCTCCTTAGTGACGTTTGTATGCTCGTATTATAATTCAATTTAAACATGAGTTGTTGGATTTACGAACGACCCGCATGCAGTTGCCTTGTTGTTCACGCGCGCATTATAATAGTCCTTATTAAGGATTTGTTTTTCAAAAATTTCTATTTTAAGCCATATAAAATATATTTTGGCCGGCTGCATGTGACATTTCTATCACATACTCCTCCTCCTGTTTCTGTAATCCACCAACATATGAGTGACCCAACATGGATTGAAAATCGGTTGATTGTGAATGCCACATATCACTTTTAATTGTCATCGACCATCAACAAAGGACTTGTTTAGCAGTCAACTGAAACTTACAATTACATTTCTTTGTTCCGCTTTCTTTATTTTTCTTCTTTTTGCCCAAAATTTCATTTCTAACATATTCTTGAGAGGAAATAGAGATTGACTTTTGTTTGTATGTCTCTCAACGTTAACAAACAAGCGTCATTTGAGTAGAGAAATTACGACTTTCGTTATCTGACTGACCTATAATGATGATAAATCCATGCTCTTTCCCCTTTTTACGCGCCCCGACCCGTGGTCCTACTTGGCTCCACGTCCGGGACACGCTCGGAAGACATCATAATTTTCTTTTAAAAATTTCGAAATGACCTTTATTAAATTTTTAATATACAAAACCTGTTTAAACTTAAAAACTTTCTATTATACTACTAGAAATAACAACATATTACCTAAAATCCAAACACCACATTTACAAACTATTTACAACTTAGGAAACATAGTTCCAAAACTTACACTCCTTACTTACCATATTTACAATCACTAAAAGTGTTCCAAAATAGTGACAAAAAGTTTAAGTCTCGGGTATAATACCACATTGGTTATACATTTACATAATGTCAACCACTCCAAAATACCTTTCCCAAGTTACAAACCCAACTCGACGTCCTCCCCGTGCTCAACGTGACCTACCCCCTAGGTCGCCCTTATCTAAGGAAAACAAATAAAGGAAGGGGTGAGATAAATCTCCGTAAGCTATTATGAATGCAACAATATGATATGCAAATCATATTATAAAAACATATATCAACATACTCATCAAATACACCACAATCTTGTAAACACATAGAAGGATGTATAAGATAACATAAGATAACACATAAGTGCAATAACGTAACACTTAGAAGGATACTGAGCCAAGGTTTAATCCAAAAGGATATAACAATTTGATCATCATCAACCGCTGAAGAAGAGGTTTCGGAACCAAGCAACAATATCAATAACAAGGGATAAATGACACAAAGTCATATCCCAAAACGGTAGCTAAAACTCACTCAAAGGGAGCTAGCCAATAACCCAACCATGGCCAATGGAAGGGGGAATTTGGGAACCATTGAATGGTATTATAATGAACTCGGCTCGGGTGCCATTATAATCTCATACCACTGCCCGATAACAATCAAGTACCAGCTGGACTATAAATAAAAGCACAGTAATAAATACTTGCTTAAACAACCAATATATGATTCCAAAGTAGGAAACCATACCAAATATATCATAACAAGATGATAAACAAGTATCACTCATAAGTAGCACAACGGCTAAACATTCGTGAAACAATTCCATTTAACTTAGGATTCCAAAGTAGGGAGCCCTAGCAAACAACATTTGAAGATGATCACACAAGTCCATAATAAGCAACACATAAGTTCTACACAAATCAATATAGCATTTCAAGGACCTTTGATCAACCATATAAGGTTTAGAGCAATTTAGGTTTCATGGAACTCAAGTGTTCCACCCTATTTTAACCAAGTATTAAACAACCTTCCCAATATCCTAATTGATATGCTAAGACATCATTTGGTAGTCCACATATTGTATCTTGATTAGGGTGTTCAATTGGGTAAAATATGTATTAGGAAGTTAGGACTAAATGGATTTGAAAATGACACAACAGAAATAGGGCAGGGAACGACTCGTGCCCCACAGCACGAGTCGTGCTACACAAATCAGCACGAGTGCAATTATTTGCACGACTCGTGTCACGACTGCCAAAGATGGGAACTATGTTAGGCTTCTAGAATTGAGTTGCTAGAATTCCAAAAGTTACTCTACATGAGATATTTAAATTGGCAGCTGAACTATCTCACTTGTTCTGTGTGTCCAAAAATTGAATCTGAAAGTCATTGAATTAAAAGTCTAACAATTCCAATGCTCAACGCAAAGGGAATTCTTTTCTCTTACTAGTTATGTTCCAAAATGCGTTTTTTTCTCAATGAATTGTAGAACATAATCTTAATTCCAGTTTGAAAAAACTTTACCTGGACATGGACCAAGGAACTAACTTTCTATATTCTTCTTACTCATAACTAAATGTAGTCAATTTACAGAAATTGTGTACTATCCAACTCCAATCAAGAAATTTAAAGGGCATTCTATTTTGAACATTGAATTAATTCTTTTATGAGTTTCACCAAATCTTCAAAGTTAGGTGCTATTCTGCCTATTAATTCCACACCAACAGTAACTCAACCTTGTCCCAATCACATTAAAATTCTGTATCTTCACAATATACTCCCTACTATCCATAGCATAAAAACATATCTGAAAGCCAAATATAAAAATCATGCACACACATGTGATCCAAATTATATGATGAAACTTACCCTTTCACCTCAAGCTAGCACCACCATACCCTCTTCTTATATCTCATCCAAACCATTTCAATCCATTCCAAACCCAAGAAAAATGTTCAATTACAACATGCAACCTTTATACATCATAAATTTTAACTTAACATCATATGAACAAGATTAAAGGAAGGAAAATAATAACTTACCTCCAAAATAATACGAAAGTGTGAAAAATTTAATCGGATAGAAATGATCCACTTTGCTTCCTTAACATTTTGACGAAGACGGATTGAAGAACGGACAAATATTGGATATATGGTAAATATTTGGAATAAAACCTAATTGTAGCTCAAAAGAACAAAGGAACAGGGGAAAGAAATGTTTTTGATCTGATTTTCTTTTAAAAGCTTCACCATGAAGGAAGGAGATAAACATGAATAATTTTCACTTAAGCTCCTCAAGGAATTGGTTTGATGAAATTAAATGTTTTAAGTTTTAACCTTTACACTTTAGCACCTCAATATATTTTATAGATTTTTAGTTAAATTTTAACAATTACTAATTCAACTACACAACTCCTATTAATTTCAATTAGACATTGTTTTGGTAGAAAAAACAATAATGTCGAATCTTAACTTAGAAAGTGTATGGATTTAAACAATAAGGAGGGGACTTTGGAATTCGATTAAATGGAACAAAAAGCATGAAAATAAAGAATGACACAAGGATTTTGTTAACGAGGAAAACCTTAGAGATAACAACCTCTTCGGAAAAAACCCCGGGAGTTAGGTATCCAACCTTAAAGGTTTCACTATAAATCTCGTAGTTACAAGCTGGAAGACCATGGAGAGAGTACAAGAATTCTGTGTGTAGGTGAATGTGAGAACGTGTGTGTATTAGTGTGAGAGCGTGTGAGAATGTGTGTGATTTAATCTCCATGTCCCCTATAAATAAAAAAGACTAACAAAACAATAACAAACTGCTCCTATAATTTCGGCCTTATCTCTTATCCTTCCAACCAACGTCTCTTGACTTAGTCTTCTTAGCGTTGAGGGAAAAGTCCCATGTGCTGGTAAATATCTCCGGATTTAACTCCTTTGATTTACTGTAAAATATGATATAAATAATATTAGATAAACACAATAAATATTATGCAATACTTACAGTGAAGTATCATCTTGATATGCAGGAACAACTGAGGATGTCGCCATGCAGGGATATTGAAGATGTCTACATATGGAAAATCTGGCCACAACAATTGCCCCCAAACTTATCACTTCGCGGAATACGAAGAGGTAAGTTTCCAAACTCCGAGTAACTGGCGGACATGATTTTACAACATTCGGTGGTGAAGAAAATCAAGAAGAAGTCAAGTCGTCGTCATCTCAAAATGTCAACAGGTAAGAATAGTTTACCCTGTCTTTCGATTCCTGTTAATTTTCCTTTTCCTCAATGCTTACACTTTCTCTTCAGATTCAAAGGCATTTTCTTCAGGCTTAGACTTTGATCTGGAAGATTTGGATGCTCTTGTTGGTGCTTTTCCTGCTAAGTCTGATGTTAGGCCACCAATTGTCCCAACGAAACGAGTCCAGACGGGTGAAAGTACTGGCATTGGTTCAAGGGTAAAGAAGAGGAAGGCTGTAGAGAGTGAGATTATCGAAGTTACGCATGCGGATATTTTTGAGATTTGAAGGCAGGAGAGGTGAAGAAGAAGCTTCTAGGATTAGTAACCAATGTAAGATGTTACTAAACTATTCTGACTGTTCCATAGCTCTATTATTTGCTGATTTGGAACTTTATGGTGTTTTCTTAACAGGCAATGGGATGTTTGGAGTCCCAAGTGGAAGATATGGCTAAGATCAATGAGCAATTTAAGAAGAGCGCTAAGAGTGATACGGCTTAGGCCAAGAAGGAAGCTGCTTTTTGGGAGAAGAAGTTTTAACGAGCAGAAAGAGGAATTTAGAGGAACAGAAGAAGACAGTGAAGGGGTTGTTAGCAATCTGACTTCTATTGAGGGTGACTATCAAAATGAAATAAATGAAGTAAGGGAATCCTGGAAGTTGGTTGTCGCCAAAGTCATGTTGAAGATCAAAATCAAGATGATGGAAGAACATAATGATGGAAAATCTAAGGATTGAAAGGTTGAGAATGAGTATGCAAAGTTGAAGAATCTGTTGGGTGAGAAAAGTGGATGAATGAGAGGTGTCATCTAACCCTAAGGATACGATGGTTGAAGAAAAAAGAGCGACGACGGATGAAGAAGACAGAACTTCCTGCAACACACTTGAGGCAAAGCAGATGCTAAGTGAAGAAAAATTCAAGTTAGTTTTTTAAGTTGTTTTGTTTGATGATGATTCCTGTGGCCGAGCCCCAAAGATAATTTTATCAATTTTGGTATGTACCGGGTCCATAAGGACCGAAGAAAATTTATTTCAAGTGTTGGGTTGGTTCAACACTTTACTTTTAGTTTTATGTTGTTTGGATGTTGGAGCGGGCCAACCGAATTTGGAGAAGTATTAATGGTATTTAGTATCTTAATGTTTAGAAAAAACTTTTGTTAGCAACTTCTCGTGCATGTCATGCTTTGATCCCCGATGCTAAAGTATTATCATAGGATGTTGACATAATAAAATGTCATATTTTTGTTTTCGAGTGAAGACATGAGAATGTCATAACCGGATGTACTTAAGATGACAGGAATATGCCATAACCAATTGAATCATGCTTAAGATCAATCATTTGACTGAGTGGAAATGGGTAAGCTATACAAGTTTCCTCATATAGGCCCATCCCACACCTCAACCAATGAGATATCGTGCGCTCCAGGCGAAGGTGTAGAAACCTAACTTTCGGAGAAAGAGGTAATTAACTCTTTAAACCTTAGAAGGGATTGTGTACCTTAACTTTAGAAGAGATGGCCGCCTCTAATCGGAGGAGATTTCGTTGTCACTTTGACTTGATCACTTTGATATGTCCCCACTTTTGTATGTCAACATCTTGCAAGACAGAGATATGTTAGAGATGGACGTCAACTATGTTGACGTCCCTTCACAGGTTGTGTTAGCGACATCTTATTTTGAAGTAAATAAATAAAAAAAAATGACAAATAGGGAAATGAAAGGATGCTCAAATTCAATAAATGAAAAGACCAGAAGAGGATTGTCTATACCTGGGATGATGTAAGTTTTAGGAAGGCATTGCCTAGATGTAATACCTTTTAAGATGAATGGCATTCCAACTTCGTGGGATCATTTGGCCATCCAAGGTTGATAAGCGATATGCTCCTTTCCCGGCCTGTGCATCGATCAGGTAGGGACCTTCCCACTTTGGGGCAAGCTTGTCTCGCGTTGAGCTCTTTTATATTTTTGAAATGCCTTTCGTAAGACTAAATCTCCTACTTGGAATCTTCTAAGTCTTATATTTTTGTTGTAAGACCTGGCTACTCTTTGCTGATATGCTGCCATCCGGATTTTGGCCATATCTTTTAGTTCATCTATAGTATCTAAATCATGTGTCAAGATGTCCTTATTATGTTCAGATGTCAACAAACCATATCTTGCTGTAGGTAATGTAACTTCGCTGGAATGTCCGACTCGACCCAAATACTAGAGAGTAGGGTGTCGACCAAGAGCATTTTTGGATGTCGTCCCGTCGCCCCATAAGACCATTGGTAGCTCTTTCAGCTTCATCTTCCCTTCTTTTGGTCTAGCCTTCTCTTTAAGTTGCTCAGGATAATCTTGTTGCTTGATTCTGCTTGTCCGTTTGCTTGAGGGTGAACAGGTGAAGATGTCACCATCTTAACTCCCCACCTTGTCAAGAAGTCCTGCATTTTCCGACCGATAAACCGGGAGCCATTGTCTGAAGGTATTCCAAACTTGCTGAATATGTTCCTTTTGATGAAAGAAATAACTTCCTTGTCGCGAACTCCGTACATATGCTTCAGCCTTCTACCCATTTGGAGAAGTAATCTATCATGGCTAGTAGAAAACTTTTCCTCCCTAAGCTCTTGGCAATTTCCCTACGATATCCATTCCCAAACCATGAATGGCCATGGCGACAGAGGATAGGATGCAGCAATTCGAGCTTGGTTGATGTAGGATGTAGCCGTGCCGCTGACAGGAGTCACATTTCTTTGCATAATCTGCCGCGTCTTTTCGCATTGTGGGCCAAAAGTAGCCCATATTTAGAGCCTTGGTATATGGGCTTCTGCCCCCGGTATGATTTCCACATTGCCCTTCATGCAGCTCCATCAAAACCTGTTGTGCTCGGTCTGCTTCTAGACATCTCAAGTAGTGACCTGCAGCAGATTTCCTAAACAAAAGTTATCAATAAGTAAATACTTAGATGACCTTACCCTGAATGCTCGAGCGTTTGTATCTTCTGCTGCGATTGTATCATCTTGGAGATACTTGATTATAGGGGCAGTCCACAAGGTTACTGCTGGATTGGGATGGATGTCGACATCTAGGGCAAACAGCTCAAGACGTTCAATTGCTGGGATGTCAACATGCACAATTGGGATACTGGTCTGTGAAATGCTTTTGAAGGCTGAGCCTAAGTTTGCCAGAGCATCTGCTTGTGAATTTTCTTCTCACGGCACCTACTATAAAGTAAATGTTTTGAATTTGGCTGCCAGGGTTTTCACTATATCCAAATATGTCGTCATCTTCGCATTTTTCGCTATGTAGGACCCGTTGTAATGGTTGACAACAGCAAAGAATCCATAAACACCCTGATGTGCTTGATATCCAGGTCCTGGGCTACTGTTAAACCTACAATTAATGCCTCGTACTCGCTTCATTATTGGTGGCCTTAAACCGCCGCTATGGATTGTGGTATTATGTCCCCTTGTGGCGATTTTAGTACAATACCAAGACCCCTCTCATGTTGGAAGCATCATCTGTATAGAGTGTCCACATTCTTGAGATGTCGTCATCCTGTAATTGATGAACCTCCAACTCTACCTCTTGTTGCATGGTTGGACTAAAGTCGCCCACAAAATCAACAAGAGCTTGAGATTTTGTTGTTCTTGGCTCATATTTGATGTCGTAAGTTCTTAATTGTACTGACCACTTAGCCATCCTACCTGACATCTCTGATTTTTTCATGACATTCTTAATAGGATAGTTAGTACGTACTATTATAGTATGTGTTTCAAAATAGTGTCTTAATTTAACAGATGCAGTTATCAAAGCCAAAATTAACTTTTGTAAATGAGAATACCTGGTTTCCACGTCTAAGAGTGTCTTACTTATATAATAGATGGGTACGAAAGCCATCTCATTCTATTACTAGTACCGCATTTACCGCGCATTCTCGATACCGCTAGGTAGATAAATAGGTGTTCGCCCTCCCGAGGTTTGGCCAATAACGGAGGTGTCGACAGTAAATTTCAAGATCTTGAAAAGCTTGTTCAGTGGTGATCCTCCCAAAGTGGAACTTCTTATTCTTTCTTAAGATGTCGTAAAAAGTCTTGCATCGATCGATGATTTGGAAATGAACCCGGTAAGTGCTGCAATCTTCCCCGTCAATCTCTCGAACGTCTTTGACAGATTGAGGTGACGACAGTGTTAATGATGGCACGAGTCCGCTCCGGGCCGGCTTCACTGCCCCTTTTAGTCACCATATAGCCCAAATATTTTCCTGCCCCCATTCCAAAATTGCACTTTGCTGGATTTAGTTTCTTGTTGACACAATCCAAGATGTCGAAGGCTTGGGACATATGGCTTATATGATCTTCAGCTTTCTTGGATTTCACAACCATATCGTCAATATATACTTCCATTGTATCCCCAATCTGGTCCTTGAACATTTTATTCACGAGCCTCTGATACATTTCACCTGCATTTTTTAGTCCAAAAGGCATAGCAATATAACAATAGATACCTGTGGGTGTTATGAAGGCGGTGTCCTCTTGATCAAATGGCTCTAGGTCATCATGGGGAGGTTCCAGCAAGTTGTCTCGATCACTCTCATCAAAGGTGATTGGTAGGATGTCGACATCCTGGATGGTCTTTCTGGCTTCTCCCCCTTTGACTCCTTGGCGTGTCGCTGCCAGAATAGGAAGTGCCACAAATTTCCGACGCACCACCGATGAAATTGATGACTTCGTTGATGCCGGAGGAGAGACTCGGGTGCTCGACTTCGTGGAACCTCCACATTCTCGGTCTTCTTCTTTCGGAATCAAGCAACTCCTTGAGATGTCCCTTCGAGAGGATGTGGCCGATCTCCTTTCTTAGCGTAATACAATCCTCTCGTGATATGCCCAAAGTCTTCATGAAAGGCACACCACTATGACTTATCACGCCTTCCCATAGATCTTTCTATCTACTTCGGCCACCTCGCTTTATCTCCTGTTGCCCATTGCATAAAGTACACCTGAAATGTCGACGTAAAAGCAACAATCGAAATATTAGGCACACTATCATTATCTTCGTCCTCACCCTCGATTGAATTAATTTTGTTGTTGTCAATTCTTGGATAAGGATTGGATCGATTGCTCCCGCAAAGTGACATGGTTCTGTCTTCCTGTCCAGGTTGTCATATGTCGACATCTTGCTTGAAGACTTCGATCTCCGCAACTTATCTTCCTCCAACCTTATGAACCTTAGGACCCTTCTTCTGACCTCTTCCAACCGCTTACAAGGAGTCATCACCAAATCTTGATAATATTGCGAATCCTTTTTCAGCCCCATCTTGAATGCTTCTGCGGCTGTCGACATGTCATGATTGGGAATTTCCCAGAACTTCTCTATTGAACCAGGTGGACATATTCTTTCAGGGTCTCAGTAGGTTGCCGGGTCGCATTGTAGAGACCACTTGTCAACTTCTCAAATTGTCGACTGCATGAGAATTGATTATAGAACATGTTGATAAGTTGGGCAAAGGAACTAATTGAGCCTAGGGGCTGCCTAATCAACCACTTAAGAGTTGGTCCAACCAAGGTCGACCCAAATCCCCTGCACAGACAAGCCTCTCTGAACTGTAACGGGATATGCACTATGTCCATCTTCTCTTGATAATGGGCAACATGCTCCTCCGGATCAGCCGTCGTCGTGACAGCCTTCATGGACGGAACACCGAAACGCCGGGATGTCGACATTTTCAATGGGACAAATCGAGATTGATTATAACAATTTGACGAGACTTGCCGGATTGGATGCCCAGTACATTCATTATCAGCTCTCTAAGGTCCTGCATCTGCTTGGCTAATGGATTACCTGCAAAAAGGGTCAGTCGCAGGAATATGATTGAAAGCATTATTATTAAAAAGATTATTAAGCAAACCAGTGTTGTCTACAGCCGAGGTAACAACGGTGTTGTCAGTAAGAGGTGAATCCTATCGGGGGTGGTGTCAGCAAGGTGTCACTGGATAAAGATGTCGACTTCATTTAAGATGTCGACTTCATTGAAGATGTCGACTTTTTCAGATGTCGACATTTTAAGATGTCGACATCATGTGTATGAGACGCAATGGCGAGATGTTACTGAGCTACGACGCAATGAACTTCTGGTCTTTTTGCATCTTGATCACATCATTGGCCAACAACTTTGAATTACTGTCCTGGTTGTCCAGCCTCTGATTCAGCATAGTCAATGTTCTCCGGATGTAATCGTTCACAAGTGGAAGATCCTCGCCTTGTGGGATGATGGCGAGGCGACATCATCGGAGGTTTTGATTGAGTGACGGCGATGCTCTTACCGGCGGTGGAAACCTTTAGGCTGGTTGACATGTTGAGCTTTAGGAAATGATCCAAATAATCAATAGACCAAGTGGCCCCTCGGTGGGCGCCAAATTGTTTTGGTAGAAAAAACAATAATGTCGAATCTTAACTTAGAAAGTGTATGGATTTAAACAATAAGGAGGGGACTTTGGAATTCGATTAAATGGAACAAAAAGCATGAAAATAAAGAATGACACAAGGATTTTGTTAACGAGGAAAACCTTAGAGATAACAACCTCTTCAGAAAAAACCCCGGGAGTTAGGTATCCAACCTTAAAGGTTTCACTATAAATCTCGTAGTTACAAGCTGGAAGACCATGGAGAGAGTACAAGAATTCTGTGTGTAGGTGAATGTGAGAACGTGTGTGTATTAGTGTGAGAGCGTGTGAGAATGTGTGTGATTTAATCTCCATGTCCCCTATAAATAAAAAAGACTAACAAAACAATAACAAACTGCTCCTATAATTTCGGCCTTATCTCTTATCCTTCCAACCAACGTCTCTTGACTTAGTCTTCTTAGCGTTGAGGGAAAAGTCCCATGTGCTGGTAAATATCTCCGGATTTAACTCCTTTGATTTACTGTAAAATATGATATAAATAATATTAGATAAACACAATAAATATTATGCAATACTTACAGTGAAGTATCATCTTGATATGCAGGAACAACTGAGGATGTCGCCATGCAGGGATATTGAAGATGTCTACATATGGAAAATCTGGCCACAACAGACATTAAATAATTCAATTTAATTTATTAACATACTTAAAAATGCCAACTAAGCTATTAAAATATGAAAACTAACACAAAATGATCACAAATAAAATGTGAAGCATAGAATGATATGCAACACACACCACATACACGTGCTCAACATGTGATCAAAATAGTGTCAGGTTTTGGGGTCGTTACAATCACTCCCAATTAAAGAAAATTTGTCCCAAATTTTAAATTTACTTACCGAGAAGATCAAACAACCACGGATACTTTCGTTCCATCTCTTCCCGAGGTTTCCAAGTCGACTCTTCAACATTATGATTCCTCCATATGACCCTAACAAGTGAAATGCTCTTGTTCCTCAACTCTTGAACTTTGGTATCAATTACTTGTATTGGTTGCTCCACAACTCAGGTAGCCTCTGGCTAAGCCAAAACCTTCAATTATCTTTTGAAAAGTGTTGTCCTAAGAAGCACCGTCGACTGCTTAATTAGGACTAAGAACCACATCTAACGCTGACACTCAACACTATCGAGATGAGAGTGACAAAATTATTAGAACAAGCAGATCACATCAGAAGATTGACTTCATTGGGTCCAACAACGAGAAATGATAACCTGGGTTCTTTACTAGCAACTGACAATTTTCTTAGACCACAAGAGATAAGTAAAACCTAGCCTTTTCCAATATGGAAGACCCAACATCTGAAAAGCATTATCCCATTACGGAGAAATATGTTATTTGACTTTATTACTTCCCTACAACCCATCCTAGAGAAAACTGCCTTGCACCCCAATGATGTGTACATATTCCTTCTTTCCACTCGAGGATTGTGACAAGGGATGAACCTCTTGGGCACTATAGTTGGACTCTATTCATTGTGATCTCCAACCAATCAAAAACAAAACCCTCAGACTCTTGTCTGGCATCAGATAACTACCACTACAATCATGAGAATGAACTTTGTCAGGATCTTTCATAATATCAAAATTCTCTTAGATTTGATTTAGCTGTCATCTTTAGATATGTTCGAAGTCCCTACACCTACAGTAAAGGAACAATCCACAGATCTCAAACCCCTAGTAGCTCTCGCTTCATCAACGTCTTCACTAACCAAGAGACAGATTCCAGTTGCACATTTGGTAATTGTACATCAGATGCTGACTTCCATGTTTCAAAAACCGTGTAATTCACCCCTGCTTTCCTTCCCACTACTCTGACTAGAAGTTCAAAAATGTGGCTTTATCTTGATGCAATCAAATTAGCCCCCTAAATTACAAATTTTGGCATGCACAATAAGATACAGCCCACCAAAGTTAAGGCGTCAATCACTTCCCTAAATCCCAACTTCTGTCCAAATTCCCATTAGATTAAGAGGTAATTAAATCCATTTAACCCGCAAAAAAGGCTGATTGGAATGGATCTGGTTTTAAGTACACAAAATAGCACCAATTCCTTTTGGCTGATACGACCACATATACAGCAAAATACATTTCCTTAAACTGGTCCTGCTTTATGTTTAGGTTGGTAGGTTCATGGACTTACAACTAAGTTTTAAGAGAAACAAGAACCTAGAACCATTTTCTTTGCAGTTTTTATTTATATTGAGAGAATTATACATGTGAATCAACCATTATGATGGTACACGTATAGTAAAATAGAATGAAGTTAGGTCTTACAAGGCAGTATATACATCAATTAATACACTCATAGAATAACGTACAACACTCTAACATGTCTGCATTTTAAGTATACTAAACTATTTTCCTATAAGTTCATCCAGATGATGAATGATTAAGCAAGACACTGAAAACATTTGTTTTTCTTTTTAGGCAATACTCCCTCCGTCCCAAGGCCGTACTCCATCAGCACGAGACGAGCCTCAAGTAGCTAACTTGCCTTTAAAGATCTATTTTGACAGTCACAGATGACTCTTTAACTGACTTAAAACTGCAGTGATTTGTACTTTTCAAGAGAGCAATAAATGGTCTACCATTAAGACCCTAACAAGTCATAAACTTAAATTTTGACTATGATTTCCAACTTTATCAAGCAACTTTTTTTTTCTTTCCTTATGTTGTTTGTTTGGTCACAAGTCAGATCATTAAAGCCAATTTCTACGTACATTAACCATTTCACCCACAGGCTGGTCCAAGAGCTATCTAACTTATACAGAAGAAATAGCCCCCAAACAAGCCAATTACTCATTTTCAAAAACTAATTCTCCTCGAATTCTAGGCAAGCTTAATTCTTCATTAAATCCAGTCCAATAATAACCCCCGTAACAGAGATGTTCATCCAAATATCCGCAGACTTTAGAGGAGCCTTTGCCTAGGGCACACCTGCACGATTCTAGTCTAGAAAACACAAATGTGTGGAAATGATACACACAGCATACATTAGCTGCCACCTAACATCAGATGGTTACAGGGTAGGTACTAGCATGTTAACATATCAGTCCTTCGACTATTTTCGAAACTAGAATTGCATAAGCTTAAGATGTAAAATAGGAAAACTTGCATCACCAAGCAATACTCAAAAGCTATTCAAAGACCTAGAACCCTAAAAACATATACCCAAATAAACTAAAGAGTTTTTGATAAAGAATTACTTACACAAAAGTATGGCAAATGATTACCCTCAAATCCTGCCATAATAACTGAGTATCTGCATAAAACACTTAATGTCACTCACTCAATACATAACTACCCTCCTAGGTCACGTAGTCAATCTAGACTATCTATAATCGGGCGCTGATACCAACTGACGCGCCCCGACTCGTGGTCCTACTTGGCCCCACATCCAGGACACGCTCGGAAGACGTCATAATTTTCTTTTAAAAATTTCGAAATGTCCTTTCTTAAATTTTTATTATACAAAACCTGTTTAAACTTAAAAACTTTCTATTATACTACTAGAAATAACAACATATTACCTAAAATCCAAACACCACATTTACAAACTATTTACAACTTAGGGAACATAGTTCCAAAACTTACACTCCTTACTTACCATATTTACAATCACTAGAAGTGTTTCAAAATAGTGACAAAAAGTTTAAGTATCGGGTATACTACCCCATTGGTTATACATTTACATAATGTCAACCACTCCAAAATACCTTTCCCAAGTTACAAACCCAACTCGACGTCCTCCCCGTGCTCAACGTGACCTAGCCTCTAGCTCGCCCATATCTAAGGAAAACAAATAAATGAAGGGGTGAGATAAATCTCAGTAAGCTATTATGAATGCAACAATATGATATGCAAATCATATTATGAAAACATATATCAACATACTCATTATATACACTGTAACGACCCCAACCCTAGGCATCAATTTTTAATATTATATTAAATGCTTTTAATATTTATATTTATTTTATGTGTTAAATTATGTCTTTAAATTCTTAATTTAAGATAATTTGGGTGAGAAGTGAATTTGGAACCTCTTGAGAATTTATTGGATATTAAATAAAGGAATTTGGGGAAATAATAAAAATGGAAAAATGATAAATAGTGCAAGGAGGTGAATTGAGTAGGATGAATTATTTGGATAAATGAGTTAAATTTAAATTAAAATGGTGAGGGTGAAAGCCTTAGTAGATTTTAATGGGGGGCCAAAGTTTGTAACCTCCCCTCCCCTTGCCAAGTGTCCTCCCCTAACCCCTCCTCTTACTCCTCCTTGACCGGCCCCTCCCCTCTCCGTCATATTCCTCACTCTCCTTCCTCCTCCTTCATTTCATTCTTACTTCCTTCTTCCTAGAGATAAACTGGAAGCCTCCATTGAAGTCCCCTTTGTACAAGTGTTGAAGCCAAGCAAATCCTCCATCAAATCCAAGTCCAAGAACATCCTTGAGGTGGGATCATCTAGGAGAGTCCATCAAGATATAAAGATCAACCTTCCACATTTAAAACCCTAAAGTGAGTTATTATGACTTCCTTTCTTTGTATGCTCATCAATGATTTGATGTTGTTATTGTTATTAAATGATTGTTTAATGCCTTAGAAATCTTCTTGGAAGTTGAGGATTTGATTTATCTTATGGAATGATGTTATTGTTGATCAAGAGTGTAAGAACATGGGTTGGTTTGGGATTAAAAAGGGTTAAGCTTGAAATTGGTAAAGGAAGTGGGTTGAGATTAATATTCTTGAAAGATGTTTAGAGGAAATGGAATGGGTGGGATTTGTGATGGTAGATAATCTAGAATTATATTATTTGGGTTAGATGATTGAAGTTGAGGTGTGTAAGGTTAAACAATCCTTTTAGTATTCATGAGATTGAGGAAGATTAAAGAGGGATTAAGCTATTTAAAAAAAAAGGTTGGAAATTCGGATTCTTGAAAAGGGGCCATGGGCGGTCGCCCATGGGGGCTGAGCGGCCGCCCAAGGCGGGAGAAACTGGCACCCTTTGTAAACTTCGTTGGGCGGTCGCCCAAGTGACATGGGCGGTCGCCCATGTCACCAGTCCTTCCCCAGTTTCTCCTCTTTTGCTTGATTTTTACTAAAAACCTCGGGGAATGATTCCTAACCATTACAAGTTAATAGAACCTAATCCAACTCGGATGTGAATCAATTCCTTTCAACCTAGATTAAAGTGGAGCCTCTGACCACTTAAATAAATGTAATTCCATTTGATAAATTTAACAGGAATTCTTATAGAGACCTTGTAATACATAACATTGTCCAAATTGGGTATTAAGATTGTTGCGTACTTCACCAATGTGGTTAGAACTTGGGAAGTAGGTCATGAACTATTATTAAGATTTTCCGAGGTTGTGTGATGACTTCGTATGAATCGTATGTGACTTGTTGTTATGTTAATTATTCCCTTGTGGATTATTGGGCAAGTGTTATGTGGCTTCCCAAGTGTGGAATATTTGATACGTTGTTATGATTCCTAATGTGTGGATATGTTTACTATGTGGTTGTATGGTTATCCCCTTTGTGGATTATTTGGTATTGTTATATTGTATCCCGGTGTGGATTATGTGGTTATATGGATACCTTACTTGAATTTAAATTCGTTAATGGTATTATGCATAGTGTATTACATGAACTGTTGCACTATAGTATGGTTGTAACGTGAGTATATTTTACCATGTTACTATATGTTTATCCCTTTTGTGGATTATAATTCAAGTATCGGTATGTGCTTGAATGTTCGGGTGGGTATGATGGAAGTCAATCAATTATTGATTTGTTCTATAATTGATTGAAAGTTCATCATACCGGTGACCCTTCCCCTCGTGGCCACGGAGTGGGCCGTGCTAACGATCGTATTGAGCATGAAGAAGCCTTTGCTGCACTGCTGCGATCGTTGTACGGAGGGAAGATGTTATTTTTGGATACACTAATATAGGTATCCTTTCTTATATGGATCTCTCGGGGAATGAGGCCTATAAGAGGTGAATGTGCTGGAGGCAATTCACCAAAGAGTGGAGTTTTACTCCCACGTTGTACGACTTATTGTTCAGACGGGAAAAGGTAAAATGAGGTAACGTAAGGTGTTTACCGCTTTCATAATGTGTTAAGTGTTACCATGCTACGTGTTGCATCTTGTATGGCATCTTGCCGCATTCATAATAGCTCATTGAGATTTATTCTCACCCCTCTCCCTTCTTGTTTTAGATTCCGAGACAGGTGACCCGAACCAAATGAGGCCGGGGATTTCATTGTGGACTTTTGCTTTGGGGCTTGACAAGTTAAGTATAGAGTCGGTTGTTAGGAGTATTTATTAAGTAGTCTTCTTTTGTAATTTGTATGGAAAACTATTTTGTTAAACAAGGTTAATTAAGGTTTCCAATGTAATTGATCGATTTCGGTTTATTAAAAGTTGTGGTTGGATTTCCTCTAAGTAGAGATATTTCCAATTGATTTTATTGGAAGTTTGAAAAGTGGTTTTCTTTTAAAGGCAAATAAATGTTTTAAAAATTTAGATGGATTTTCTTAGTTTGAGCTCCTTAGCTCGGGACACGTGTTAGGTCCCGGGTTGGGGTGCTCACGGTTAATCGTGAGCTTAGTTTAGAGGTCAAGGGTAGATGTCTAAACTAAGGGGGAATGTGTGGAATTGACGCCGAGTGTTTAATGCAGGAGTTCGTTCTAATGGCCGGAAGCAAGGATGATCAGCGGAAGGTTCTAGAAATTGAAGAAGATTTGGGGATAGGTGGAATTCAGGATGAAGAGATGATGAAATTATTCTAAAATTTGTACAGGATATGGAGACTAGAGGATCAATTCCGAATCAACCTGAGGGGTATCAAAGTGATGGATTAGAAAGGTTTGTGAAGATGAATCCACCGAGTTTTAATGGATATCCGGGTCCGTTAAGGGCAGAAAAATGGTTAGAGAGAATGAACAAAATCTTTGAGGTTATGGAAAGTCGCAACGAAGAGAAAGTTAGGTATGCCGTGTTCAAACTTGAAGGTTTAGCTGATCAGTGGTGGCAGAATTTGAAGGGAAGTTGGGAGCGGGATCATACGCCCCCGGACTTGGGATAATTTCACTCAACAGTTTGAGGACTACTTCATTTCAATGGTTACAAGGGATAAGAAGGAGATTGAATTCTTAGGACTAAAACAAGGGAACATGACTGTAGATCAGTATTCAGTCCGGTTTGAGGAATTAGCTAGGTGTTGCCCTCATTTGGTATCGCATGAAGTGAAAAGGGTTCAGAAGTTTGTAACAGGTTTGAGGAGTGAGTATAGGAAGAAATTATGGATTGATGGTTTCGCCGATTATCAGACAGTCATAGATAGAGCATATAAGGTCGAGAAGGACATTGAGGAAAATAGTGGAAGGTCCGGAAGTGGGATTAGAAACAAGCCAAAGTATCTAGGACAAGGATCCAAAGTCATTAGAGGACAAACAAGTGCTTTAACTTCGGGAAGTATGAGAGAGGAACTTGTGGTAGCTTCTTCGTCTAGGCCAATACCCAAGCGGTATGGGATGATTTGTAACTTTGCAAGAAGGTTGGACATACGAAGATCGGTGTTGGAGTAAGCAAGGCAAGTGTTTAAATTGTGGAGCATCGGGACACTTTAAGAGGAATTGCCCAAGGATGACGAGGGACGAGCTTCAAGCGGCGGTCACCGGGTGGACGACAAAGAGGTAGTACCAAGAGAGATAACAAAGGGGAACCGAAAGAGAAGGTCTATGGTCGGGTATATGTTTCGGGTTCGGGAGAGATAGATCCCTCGAGAGGTCACTAGAGGTATATTCCCTGTCTCAAAAGTTAGGGTCATATTTCATAGATCCCGTTGCATATCATTTATGTTTGGCATCACATTTTGCTTATATGTGACATGCATTGTTGAGAAATTGTTTTATTGTTGGAGGATTCTCGCTCTTATGAGAGAATACCTCGAACCTTCTTTGGTTTACCACGACGATGATGTGGTTATGGGCCGAGCATGTATTGCGGTTGAATTAGTATAATTATTAAATTATGATTTTGAGATATACTTGACCTGGAGGGTTAAGTAGTGGTTGTGGTATTAGTAGACCTGTCATAATAAGTGAGTCTCCTTTTCTATGCCTAATTTGTTTATATTGGTATTTGATATAGGTAGACTGTAATGGGAAATTCTTGTTATTTACGTGCATTTAAGGTGAAACTTTTGAATTAAGGTGTGAAGAGTAATTGGTATATGTTAGACTTACATAAGAAGTCTTTTCAAAATTTTTAGGTGCTAGTTGTGAGTAAATGGTAAATGTGCTCCCATCGGTATGTTTCATGTGTTGGTTGAGTAGGATAAGCGAGAATTGTAATCCTTATTTTGATGGCTTTAGGGTGATTAGAATTGATGATCTCCTTGTTAATTAAAGTTAGGGAAGATCGTGAAAATAATTTGAGAGTCGGGTTAATGATTTCCTTGTGAGGAGTCCCTGTATGCAAAGTTCGGCTAGTATGAGTTGGCCCGAGAGGATTTCAAATTTTTGGGTTCTATAGTCTTAAACCCGGATGTTACCATGGATCTTGTGAGGGTTGAGTCCGTGATCTTTGAGTTGGCAAATGCTATCGAAGAGATTTAAGGAATTCTTAAGAAATGAAAGATCGTTGCTTTAATTAAATTTAAAGGATGTATAAATGGTGTAGGATGTAATAAGTATGAATTATATTGACAGAGATGGAAAATAGATTGGCTATAGATTCGATCCTTACCTTACTTAACGGATGTGAGGACTTTGTGAAATTTTAAGGTGCATTAAAGGAAGATTAGATTATGATATGATACGAAATGGGAAAGTGATAACGTAGGCTTTGAGGAGTTTGACTTAGATAAGTGAGATTTTCTTATCTTCTACTCGGGAGTAGCTACACTTGTGTTGCGTATTTAAGCAGGTACCTTATCTTTTTGAAGCTTCCTTTGAGAGTTGTTACCGATCCTAGAGTTGGAGAATTAAGTTAGTCGAAAGGAAGAAATTAGAAGACTACCCAAATTCTTGAGGAATAGGTTATATTGTGTGACGGATTTCCTTTCAACTTGAGAAGTTTAATTAACCTTAGCGAGTTTGCGTAAATAGCAGGTATCATTCTAGCTTTGAGATAAAATCGTATGAGGCATGGTTCAGGAAGATATTATCGATCTCCAATTTGTCGGGATGAGGTTAGTGAAGCTAGGCCTAAGGTAATTTAGCGCCAAAGTTTGTTAATTCATTGAAGTTTTAGAAAAGATTGGTGATTTGACTTAGAGACCGACTTAGAGTAGCTTATTGAGCGTTGGAAGTTTAAATGTAATGTCGTAATGTATTGGGTAACATAAGATATAATACTTTTTATTTAAATATACTTCTTTGAGGTCGTGAAATTCGGGTTAGTGATGATGGTATGGTATTCTCGGAATATTAAGTTGTAATATCACATTATTAATGAAATTAGAATCTTGGAAAGAATCATAGCATTGATGAGACTAATTGAGAATGGAAGTCTTAGAGTATTCGAGTCGTGAAAGTGTATAGTAGAATCATGCCATTGAGAAATCTAATTAAAAATATTAAGTTAGAATGTATGAAAGGTAACCTTTGCTAGTTTGAACCTTAGGGTAAGTGACAATCAAATTCGGGACGAATTTTCTTTAAGGAGTGAGTGTAACTGACCCCAACCCTAGGCATCAATTTTTAATATTATATTAAATGCTTTTAATATTTATATTTATTTTATGTGTTCAATTATGTCTTTAAATTCTTAATTTAAGATAATTTGGGTGAGAAGTGAATTTGGAACCTCTTGAGAATTTATTGGATATTAAATAAAGGAATTTGGGGAAATAATAAAAATGGAAAAATGATAAATAGTGCAAGGAGGTGAATTGAGTAGGATGAATTATTTGGATAAGTGAGTTAAATTTAAATTAAAATGGTGAGGGTGAAAGCCTTAGTAGATTTTAATGGGGGCCAAAGTTTGTAACCTCCTCCCCTTGCCAAGTGTCCTCCCCTAACCCCTCCTCTTACTCCTCCTTGACCGGCCCCTCCCCTCTCCATCATATTCCTCACTCTCCTTCCTCCTCCTTCATTTCATTCTTACTTCCTTCTTCCTAGAGAAAAACTGGAAGCCTCCATTGAAGTCCCCTTTGTACAAGTGTTGAAGCCAAGCAAATCCTCCATCAAATCCAAGTCCAAGAACATCCTTGAGGTGGGATCATCTAGGAGAGTCCATCAAGATATAAAGATCAACCTTCCACATTTAAAACCCTAAAGTGAGTTATTATGACTTCCTTTCTTTGTATGCTCATCAATGATTTGATGTTGTTATTGTTATTAAATGATTGTTTAATGCCTTAGAAATCTTCTTGGAAGTTGAGGATTTGATTTATCTTATGGAATGATGTTATTGTTGATTAAGAGTGTAAGAACATGGGTTGGTTTGGGATTAAAAAGGGTTAAGCTTGAAATTGGTAAAGGAAGTGGGTTGAGATTAATATTCTTGAAAGATGTTTAGAGGAAATGGAATGGGTGGGATTTGTGATGGTAGATAATCTAGAATTATATTATTTGGGTTAGATGATTGAAGTTGAGGTGTGTAAGGTTAAACAATCCTTTTAGTATTCATGAGATTGAGGAAGATTAAAGAGGGATTAAGCTATTTAAAAAAAAAGGTTGGAAATTCGGATTTGCTGAAAAGGGGCCATGGGCGGTCGCCCATGGGGGCTGAGCGGCCGCCCAAGGCGGCAGAAACTGGCTCCCTTTGTAAACTTCTTTGGGCGGTCGCCCAAGTGACATGGGCGGTCGCCCATGTCACCAGTCCTTCCCCAGTTTCTCCTCTTTTGCTGATTTTTACTAAAAACCTCGGGGAATGATTCCTAACCATTACAAGTTAATAGAACCTAATCCAACTCGGATGTGAATCAATTCCTTTCAACCTAGATTAAAGTGGAGCCTCTGACCACTTAAATAAATGTAATTCCATTTGATAAATTTAACAGGAATTCTTATAGAGACCTTGTAATACATAACATTGTCCGGAAATTGGGTATTAAGATTGTTGCGTACTTCACCAATGTGGTTAGAACTTGGGAAGTAGGTCATGAACTATTATTAAGATTTTCCGAGGTTGTGTGATGACTTCGTATGAATCGTATGTGACTTGTTGTTATGTTAATTATTCCCTTGTGGATTATTGGGCAAGTGTTATGTGGCTTCCCAAGTGTGGAATATTTGATACGTTGTTATGATTCCTAATGTGTGGATATGTTTACTATGTGGTTGTATGGTTATCCCCTTTGTGGATTATTTGGTATTGTTATATTGTATCCGGTGTGGATTATGTGGTTATATGGATACCTTACTTGAATTTAAATTCGTTAATGGTATTATGCATAGTGTATTACATGAGCTGTTGCACTATAGTATGGTTGTAACGTGAGTATATTTTACCATGTTACTATATGTTTATCCCTTTTGTGGATTATAATTCAAGTATACGGTATGTGCTTGAATGTTCGGGTGGGTATGATGGAAGTCAATCAATTATTGATTTGTTCTATAATTGATTGAAAGTTCATCATACCGGTGACCCTTCCCCTCTGTGGCCACGGAGTGAAAGTGTGCTAACGACCGTATTGAGCATGAAGAAGCCTTTACTGCACTGTTGCGATCGTTGTACGGAGGGAAGATGTTATTTTTGGATACACTAATATAGGTATCCTTTCTTATATGGATCTCTCGGGGAATGAGGTTTATAAGAGGTGAATGTGCTTGGAGGCAATTCACCAAAGAGTGGAGTTTTACTCCCACGTTGTACGACTTATTGTTCCCGAGACGGGAAAAGGTAAAATGAGGTAACGTAAGGTGTTTACCGCTTTCATAATGTGTTAAGTGTTACCATGCTACGTGTTTGCATCTTGTATGGCATCTTGCTTTGCATTCATAATAGCTCATTGAGATTTATTCTCACCCCTCTCCCTTCTTGTTTTAGATTCCGAGACGGTGACCCGAACCGGTGAGGTAGGGATTTCATTGTGGACTTTTGCTTTGGGGCTTGACAAGTTAAGTATAGGAGTCGGTTGTTAGGAGTATTTATTAAGTAGTCTTCTTTTGTAATTTGTATGGAAAACTCTTTTGTTAAACAAGGTTAATTAAGGTTTCCAATGTAATTGATCAGATTTCGGTTTATTAAAAGTTGTGGTTGGATTTCCTCTAAGTAGAGATATTTCCAATTGATTTTATTGGAAGTTTGAAAAGTGGTTTTCTTTTAAAGGCAAATAAATGTTTTAAAAATTTAGATGGATTTTCTTAGTTTGAGCTCCCTTAGCTCGGGACACGTGTTAGGTCCCGGGTTGGGGTGCTCACATACACCACAATCTTGTAAACACATAGAAGGATGTATAAGATAACACATAAGTGCAATAACATAACACTTAGAATGATACTGAGCCAAGGTTTAATCCAAAAGGATATAACAATTTGAGCAGCATCAACCACTGAAGAAGAGGTTTCGGAACCAAGCAACAATATCAATAACAAGGGATAAATGACACAAAGTCATATCCCAAAACGGTAGCTAAAACTCACTCAAAGGGAGCTAGCCAATAACCCAACCATGGCCAATGGAAGGGGGAATTTGGGAACCAGTGAATGGTATTATAATGAACTCGGCTCGGGTGCCATTATAATCTCATACCACTGCCCGATAACAATCAAGTACCAGCTGAACTTTAAATAAAATCACAGTAATAAATACTTGCTTAAACAACCAATATATGATTCCAAAGTAGGGAACCATACCAAATATATCATAACAAGATGATAAACAAGTATCACTCATAAGTAGCACAACGGCTAAACATCAGTGAAACAATTCCATTTAACTTAGGATTCCAAACTAGGGAACCCTAGCAAACACCATTTGAAGATGATCAAACAAATCCATAATAAGCAACACATAAGTTCTACACAAATCAATATAGCATTTCAAGGACCTTTGATCAACCATATAAGGTTTAGAGCAATTTAGGTTTCATGGAACTCAAGTGTTCCACCCTATTTTAACCAAGTATTAAACAACCTTCCCAACATCCTAATTGATATGCTAAGACATCATTTGGTAGTCCACATATTGTATTTTGATTAGGGTGTTCAATTGGGTAAAAGATGTATTAGAAAGTTTGGACTAAATGGCTTTGAAAATGACATAACAGAAACAGGGCAGGGCACGACTCGTGCCCCACAGCACGAGTCGTGCTACAAGAATTAGCACAAGTGCAATTATTTGCACGACTCGTGTCACGACTGCCAAAGATGGGAACTATGTTAGGCTTCTAGAATTGAGTTGCTAGAATTCCAAAAGTTACTCTACAGGAGATATTTAAATTGGCACCCGAACTATCTCACTTGTTCTGTGTTCCAAAAATTGAATCTGAAAGTCATTGAATTAAAAGTCTAACAATTCCAATGCTCAACGCAAAGGGAATTCTTTTCTCTTACTAGTTATGTTCCAAAATGCATTTTTTTTTCTCAATGAATTGTAGAACATAATCTTAATTCCAGTTTGAAAAAACTTTACCTAAACATGGACCAAGGAACTAACTTTCTATATTCTTCTTACTCATAACTAAATGTAGTCAATTTATAGAAATTGTGTACTATCCAACTCCAATCGAGAAATTTAAAGGGCATTCTATTTTGAACATTGAATTAATTTTTTTTCTGAGTTTCACCAAATCTTCAAAGTTAGGTGCTATTCTGCCTATCAATCCCACACCAACAGTAACTCAACCTTATCCCAATCACATTAAAACTCCGTATCTTCACAATATACTCCCTACTATCCATAGCATAAAAACATATCTCAAAGCCAAATATAAAAATCATGCACACACAGGTGATCCAAATTATATGATAAAACTTACCCTTTCATCTCAAGCTAGCACCACCATACCCTCTTCATGTATATCATCCAAACCATTTCAATCCATTCCAAACCCAAGGAAAATGTTCAATTACAACATGCAACCTTTATACGTCATAAATTTTAACTTAACATCATATGAACAAGATTAAAGGAAGGAAAATAATAACTTACCTCCAAAATAATACGAAAGTGTGAAAAATTTAATCAGATAGAAATGCTCCACTTTGCTTCCTTAACATTTTGACGAAGACAGATTGAAGAACGGACAAAGATTGGATTTATGGTAAATATTTGGAATAAAACCTAATTGTAGCTCGAAAGAACAAAGGAACAGGGGAAACAAATGTTTTTTATCTGATTTTCTTTTGAAAGCTTCACCTTGAAGGAAGGAGATATACATGAATAATTTTCACTTAAGCTCCTCAAGGAATTGGTTTGATGAAATTAAATGTTTTAAGTTTTAACCTTTACACTTTAGCACCTCAATATATTTTATAGATTTTTAGTTAAATTTTAACAATTACTAATTCAACTACACAACTCCTATTAATTTCAATTAGACATTAAATAATTCAATTTAATTTATTAACATACTTAAAAATTCCAACTAAGCTATTAAAATATGAAAACTAACACAAAATGATCACAAATAAAATGTGACGGATAGAATGATATGCAACACACACCACATAGATGTGCTCAACATGTGATCAAAATAGTGTCGGGTTTTGGGGTTGTTACAACGACGGCGACCCAGGTAGGGCTTTTTTTGCTTCTTAAATTTTCTGACATGATATATTTACATATACTATCATTCCCCTATGTTTGCTTAACGAAAATATGAGATGAAAATTCAAATGTTTTTACTCTCTTTTGCCGATATAAAGGAAATACGTATGAGACTCAGAAAGTACGTTGATGTTTGTCATTAAACTGCTTGTTCTGTTGATCAATTTAGGGCTTTAGCTTTACCTTTTACAATACCTGATATTAATATAGACCGAGTATTTTAGAAACCAAATAATTATTATCTATAAAATGTGTGACATTGTAAGTACCCAAATCCGGATCGTCAAAATCCGTTAGAAAGTTAACCGGAATCCGTTAACTGGCCCGCTCCAGGTTAACCGGAACCCGTTAAGCTCCCCGTTGCCAAGCCAACGAGATGTCCCGGGACTGCCCCGAGCATCCCGACGTCCAAGCATACTTAACACACGTCATCGCACGTAAAAGTACGGCTTTCCCTGAAAAACGCACTTTCCGGCACTTTTCGGGGGAGTTTCGGACATTTTCCGGACTGTTATTTTAAAAACGGACAAAACCGGGACCCGGGAACGAACTCCCACACAACCTGTAAGTCATGGGACACGTGGCAAGCATGCCACCTCCCTCAATCACCTTTCAATCAGAAATCAAGGCCAAAAGACTAAAATACCCCTGGTATGCAGTCCAAGTCCGGCCGGACTTCTTTGCAGACTCTCAGAAATTGCCAGCAAGTCCCTCCAGTTTCCAAAGTTTCACAAAACCCCCTGGATTTCAAGCCAAGTCCGGTCGAACTGATCCTGAAATTTCACCTATAAATAGAAGGGCTGTTAAAGCCATTTATAACAACAAAATTTACTCTCCAAATTCACCATAGCCACGACCTAAACTGGTTCTACCCCTTCCCGAGCCCGGTTTTACCTCGTTTTGCGTGAAAACTTTGTATTTCGATCAAATACGACCCCCGCCACCTTGAAACACCATCCCAAATCATTTTCCGTATCCCGTATACACCCCCGAGCCAAAGGAGTCGACCCTAGCCATAGGTTTAACTCCCTCTCTCTAATCTCTCATTCCGCCTCGGTTTACGCGCCAGTCGCTACAACCATTTCAGACGAACACCATTGAAATGTAGACGCCTCCGTCTAATGGGGTCCGATACGTTTTATCCCCTCGATCCTTTTCTCTTCCCGTAAGAGAAGTAATCTCGGGTTAAAACGGCGTTCCGGCCCCGTTCCATTTACTTTTCTGTCATTTACCATTCCGGATCGATCGATCCGTCGATCGTCATTTACCTTTCTGTCATTTACAATTCCGGACCGTTTGATCCGTCGAACGTCATTTACATTTCTTGCAACTTTACAACTCCGAGCCGTTTTGGCTCGTCGATCGTCATTTACGATTCCGGATCGTTTGATTCCGTTGATACCGCACTTTAAATACTGTCATTTACAAAGTCCGACCCGTTTGGATCGTGATAGTATTTACTTTTCAAAGTCCGAGTCACAACCCGATTCGTTGATTGCATGTCATCCCGTAAAAATCGTTAACAATGTAATGCCCGGTTCAAAACCGGAGTTTGACCTTCGAGCTCTCTTTCAAAACGCGTGAAATGACGTTTGGCCTCCAAACGCTCATCTTCAAACTAAAAGCCGACTTTTGACATTCAAAATCATTTAATACGCTTTTTCCCTTAAAAATCGTTAACAATGACAATCCCGGTTCGAAATCGGAGTTCGACCTTCGAACTCTCTTTCAAAACTCAAAATCCGACGTTTGTCATTAAAACGCTCGTCTTTTCAAACAAGATCACCTAATCAACGTTTGACATTCAAACCAAGATTAAGCTTGTCATTCAAGCCCCCATTTCAAAATGCAAACACACACACACACACGCACACATTTTCGAGAAAGGCAGAAAGACTCGTCATACGAGGCATTTCGGGTGATCTCGTAATACTCTTCCCGAAACGTAACATGACCTCCGAACCTAACAATCTTTGGTACTCAAAATAGCTTTTTACTCGTTTTTGCTACCAATAAAAATGACCCCCCGTTTTCAAAGCCTTTTCCTAAGTTTTTGCTACCAATAAAAACGACACCATTTTCACAAAAGTCATTTCTCAACTTTTGGGCTCAAAATACAAAAACTGCGTGGTGACTCCTCTTCCTTCTCGAAAAGCGAGGTCTCAGACACCAACCCTCCGCGAAAGACAACCGCGTTTTGCCGCGCGCGAAATCCCGGGTAATTTCAGACATTCAGAATTTGTAATTTCCTACTGACTGTAATGTTGGGTTTTGGGGTTACAAACGCAGCGGAAGAACTTAGAAATAGCATCAAAACCCTAGCCCTATGATCCGTCTAGCATGAAGAGATTAGAAATTTATATGAGATAGAATTTATATACCTTGAATGCGATGAAGTTTAACAAAGTAGATCACAAAATTCAAGCCTTGGAATTTTGATGTCGAAACGGATCTTCTTCTTCCTTGTTCAAAACCTTGTGATGAATCAACGAACGGAAGGCTTCAAGCTCTTGGTGATTAACTTATCACCCTCTATTAGTAATCCACACGCGAACGAATCCAAGAACACCTTCTTATTGGATTGCTAGATGATCCTCTTGATTATTGAATCAATATTCAATAATCAAAGCCAAAACTATGGAATAATTTGGGAACCTTTGATTCAAAATAAAAATCAATCTAGAGTTTCATAAACCTAGAATTATGATGTGTGAGAGAGAATTATGGCTGCAAAGGACTTATATTTATATCATATATAAACCCTAGTCATAATAGGTTAGAAGCCCTTAGGAAGCCTAATCCAATCCGTCAAAGGAAAACGCGGACTGACCAAAATTCGCCCAGGGCATGACTCGTGCTCCTGGGCATGAGTCGTGCCACGAGTCGTGCTAGGCAATCACGAGTGATCCCAAGCCAATTTCAGTCGTGTCACGCTTCATGATAAAATTGCACTTGTGTTGGGATTCTTCACGAGTCGTGACAATAGTCACGAGTCGTGCTTCACCCCTTAGAGTCAACAGTCAACGCAAATCCTTGGAATTCAAAACGCAGTCGTTTACTGCTCCTGGTACGAGTCGTGCCCTTGGGCACGAGTCGTGCCCTTCCCCAAAATTTCCAAATTTAGCTCAAATCAAATTCGTTCTTTTGTGTGTGACCCTTTAGGAATTATATTTTATGTTGGTAGTGAGTTGAAACATCAACCTCACAAGACATAAGTGACTTCTAGCAAATCATTATGTCCACCCAATTAAATATAACATCAAAGCTTGATTCCTTGATAGATCCAATGTCATAATCCTTTTGTCACGATGTCCACCGAACATGAGTCATGGTCTATGTCAACTCATTCCGTTCAATGCTTTCGATTCCGAATATGTTGATAATCCAAATGCATTTGATCTCTATCAAATCACTTGAAAGGCTACCACACATTTCATCAACATCATTCATCGAGGGGCCCAAGCAAACATCTCTCTTTATAAGAGGGACAAATCCCGTCTTGACTTATCATTCTTCCCTACATGAGTCCAATCGTGCTAACATAGCCCTTATTGCTATCCGATTAAAGATAGTGTTAGACTATATCAAACACGATCTTCGTCATGTGGAAGACGATGATAATCTTAGGTACTAAGGATTCAATAACACGACTATCATGAGATTTAATCATGACAACAAACCATGTCATAAATCTCATAAGTAGGTCAAGTCCAATACTTGTTCTCTAGCAAGTATCCATAAGTGTAATGTGCAGCTCTATGCATATAATCATCTCCATGATTATCCATTACCAACTTATACTAGTTGTTCACAATAACTAGGGACGCAGTTCAATATAATAAACATGCAAACATATAATGAACAGAATAAACGCGCTCTATAATAAATGATAAAGATGATACATAACAGTTCAAGTCAAACATAACCATAGCCTAGGGCATTACACCAACATGTAAGATCTTATCCTTATGCACTCATAATAGATGAACAACGTGACGAGGTACTTTTTTTGGGACAAAGTTATTTGAAGGTAAAGTTTCAAAAAGTCATTCATTTTGGGACAAAACGGGATTTTCAATTTGGGGACAGATGAAGTATTGTGGTTCAATGAATAAATAACAAGTTATTTTTTATATAGAAGGTCAAATGTTCAATTCCCGTGAATAGATTTCACTCTTTATTTTATAACTGTGTTGGTTTATGTTATAAACTGAGAAATAGAACTCACATTAATATTTTATAGGTTTTCACAGTTGTTCATGATTAAAGTTGGTTTATGTTATAACTGTGTTGTAGATTTCTCTGTTATTTATGTCATTCTTTTAGAACAAATGTAGGACAAATTTCACAATTGTTATAAATGTGTTGGTTTATGTTATAAACTGAGAATTCTATTTCAAATTAATGTTTTATAGGTTTTCACAGTTGTTCATCCTTATGCATTGTTTGTGAAATAACTGTGATGTATATTTCACAGTTATTTTGCTTAAATAACTGATAAATTTTTAAACTGTGATATGTATTTCACAGTTATTTTGGTTAGAGTTTGGTGAACAACTAATATTTCTCATGAAACTTGGACACAAGTTTTGGTGTAAATAACTGTGAATTCTATTACACAGTTATTTAAATAACTGTGAAATAAATTCTATTTCAGAGTTATTTAAATAAATGTGAAATTGTTATAACTGTGTTGGTTTATGTTATAAAATGAGATTTCTATTTCACATTAATGTTTTATAGGTTTTCACAATTGTTCATGATTAGAGTTGGTTTATTTTATAACTGTGTTGTAGATTTCTCAGTTATTTATGTCATTCTTTTATAACAACTGTATGTCAAATTTCACAATTGTTGATATTTTTATTAATCGGGAAAAAAAGAATAGAGAGAAAAAGGGAGGTAGAATGCATAGGGAGTGCAAAAAATCGGATCATAATCTTCACCCATCAAGCGCATAAGGCGCTGGTACGTGTGGGAATTGCAATTAGGGGTATTTTTGTCCACATTTTTATCAGAGACTTATTGACGAGTTTTGAAAATGTCTGTATTTATTGGTCGATTTCATTTGGCTGATGGGTTTATTGGTCGAAGCCCCATATATGCCCCAATTAAAAATGTTGAAAAGAGCAAGAATGAGAGAGGTAGAATGAATTAAATCAATATCATAAAGATCTAATTGTTACTTACCTCAATACACGAATCAAATAAATTAGCCGCGAAGGACCATTAAAATAAAATAATAAAACCTTGAATCTTGTCTTCAAACTTGTAAAAACCTAAAACTATGTATTATTCTATGTAAAAGATGAGAAGAGATACCACAAACCTATTCTAAGGATCCTTTATATAGTAGGAGGAAAAGGAATTCCTAATTGGAATAAAATTCTGGCCAAAATATGCTAAAATCCTTGTCCAATTTGGAGGAAGCCAGAATCCGTCACAAAATTTGTTGCAGATTCCGTCACTAATCAGAATAGAAGCTGCCTTCCTTCAATCTGGTGACGGAACCAAATCCGTCAACAAATTAAGTGGAGCGGTCATTAGAGTGGACGAGATCGCCTTATGTTGCTGGAAAAACCGTGCGTTCGCACTCCATATGTGCGTTCGCTCCTTCAAATTTTGAGCCTATGTCCTCCCATTTCCCCTCTTTTGCACTTTAGTCTCTGAAATTTCAAAACACAGCTTAACTCCTTCATTTTCTGCCCAATTGCACTGCAACCTCTGTGCTTTATAAAACACTAAAAAATATACATTAAATTCCAAAAGTTCGAGCACAAAATATGTCTAGATATGTATCCTTTGGATGGGTAAAACCACATCCATCAGATTGTAGATCCATTTTATCCATTATCCTTGCTTTAGATTTGAACAAATATGTATGTAATTTTTTATTTTTTTTTTTGAGAATTGAGAGTAGGAAAAGAGAGGTATATTTTGGTTTGATTTGGCTGTAAAAAAATAATGAAGAGGGTGATTTGATGATGGGGTAGATTTGAGTTTAATGTTTAGGGTGTATATAACAATGGAGGTAAAAATGAGCTAAATGTTATGGGTGTATATAACAATTGGTTTAAGAGAAGAAGTATATAGAAATGTGTGTATGGATTTAGAAGTAGTAGATTCATTTCACTCAATGATAATTTTGAATTTCTTAAACTTACGGGTTTCTTCAACAATTTTACGGACCTATATAACAATTCTCTTAATAAAAACAATAAAAATCATTTGTTTATGAAAAAATGTGGTCAAATTCATACCCTCACAACATCATTACAAAATGCATCCGGCATAGCGGTTCGAGTCCATGGCATGTATGCTAAACATATTGCACAGGATGAAGCTGAGGTGATCCACAATATATACATGGCCTCAAAGCTAGATTTGGTGAAGAGTTTATGGGGGGAAAAGCAACAATTAAAAAATACATTTAAATCACTAAAAATACTAGTCCGTCTGGAGAATTCATATATAACTGCTTCACAATATGCCTAGAACCAACACGCAAATTCCAAAATTGCACCAAAAAAGACCACAAGTTTTAGACAGTAGCAAAAGATCGGATATAAACATCACTGTTAATAACTAACCTTACCCATTATTTACACACCAGGGAGCATAGCCTTTAACCGATTGAACCGTTTCTCGGGTTTTAGGGATAAAAAAGTCTTTCTCCAGCTCGGGTTCTGCGAAAAATCTATAGCACCGTTATACATGCGCTTATCAATACGTTGCATCCCATTTATAATAACTACACAACTAGCAACATAACAAGGATCATTTTTCTCAGCAGTTTCAGTGGCACCTGTTTTTTTACTGTTAGGTCCTTTATTGATTTTCTTGTTAGGAACTGAACTTACTGGCTCTGCAAACTGACGCTTGTTTTGTCGATTGGAAATGTTGGCGTTTGTCCTTGGGGTAAAATGGTCTCTTTGTCAGAGGTGGAGTTTGCTGCAAATGCCAAATATTCTTTGTCAGAGGTTGATCCTATATTGGCCAGTCATATTTTCTACACGGCTCAACTTCTGGAGTTACCTGCAGATGTTTTTGCAAATAAATATTGAGCAAATTGCATTTTAGTTATCTGAGTTTGTCAAGATGTTTCAATTGGTTATCGAATTTGCATTTGTTACAAGTTGGTTATTCAGTTTGTTTTTTTGTTGCAATCATGTGCAATTTTGAATGAACCATTAAAAATCTAATGAAGAGTATAACATGTACCGCTCACGTGAGTTACTTAAGGGCTATTTTGGTCTTTTCCATCGAATTTGACCCCATAATTTTAAGGGGGTTAGTTGACATTTTCTAAATATAATGGAAAGGTTAAATATAAAAAAAACCACTTCTCTTCCTTCCATCCCCGGAATAAAACCTACCTCTCTATATCTCCCAAATATTACACTCACACCCCATCCCCTTCCCTAAACCTCCGAACCCAGATCCCTCCCTCTAGCCACTTCAGCCATCGCCCCAATCCTTTCCTCCCTTGGCACTCACAATTTTTCTTTCCTCCCCAACGGCCACCATTAATTTCAAAATACAAGTCCAGCCATACTTTTGGTTTTTCCTAATTTTCAGACCGCCATTTGTATGAAAGTTCAAAGCTTTGATGAACAACAATGGTGGGCTGTTGAAGGTGGAGATGAAACTCAGCGACTATTGAAGGAGACGAAGGAGCACGATGATGGTGAGGGTGGAAGGATTGTTGATGGTTGTGGAGGCAGAGAAGGTAGAAGTAGGCATGCCCGGTTCACGGTTCATGAACCGCCGGTTCACGGTTTGTCAAAAATCAAAACTGTTTAAGAACTGTTAACTCACTGTTCACGGTACGGTTCACCGGTTCATCTTTTTTTTAAATAAAATATTTTGAGCAGTTTTTAGACAATTTTTTTTCAAAGTTTTTTTTTTCAATTTTTTGATACATTATAAATTATTTTACTTTACATAAGTATTAAGAAAATTTTAAATTTCATATTTTTATAGGAATTAATGGATGGAATGGGACAAAAATATTTTTTTAAAAAAAAGGGACGGTATCCTTATAATTTTATTAATATTAAGAAAATCTCATAGAGGGGGACAACCAACCTTACCCTTTTATAATTAAGGGAAGACATTTAGGAGCCTTACAAAGATACTATAAAATTTCAGATCAAACGGTAAGAAATTTTGTAGATTTTCGAATTAAGACAATATGAACCGCAGGTATGAACCGTCGGTAAGAACCCCCGTTCCAAACCGTCGGTTTCAAAGCCTAAACCACATATAAACCGTAAACCGCCGGTTTACGGTTCACCCGATTCAACGGTTCATTCGATTCACGGTTTTCAGCGGCTCAAAACTGTCGATTCATCCGGTTCAAACATAAATCGTGGACATGTCTAGGTAGTAGAAGGGGACTTTTTTTAATTTTTTTTATGATTGCAGTTTAGAGAGGAATGATTGGGCTTTCTCCCCTTTTTTATATATATATACTCCCTCCGTCCCAATAAGTGCTTCACCATTTTGGGTGGGCACGCAAATTATGAAAATGGAAGGGAAAAAAAATGTTGTGAGTGTAATTTGAAAATAGGAGAGAGAATTAGTGGAGAGAATAGTAAATTATAATGGTGTTGTGAGTATTAAAATAATGTAGGAGAGAGAATGAGTGGAGGAAATAGTAAAGATTCTTTGCCAAAAAAAGGAAATGTGAAGCTTCTAACGGGACACCCTTTTGAATAATTAGTGAAGCTTTTATTGGGTCGAAGGGAGTATATTTTTTTGGGTTTTCTTAAATTTAGTATTATTTTAAGAAATGTGGGTTGTTGTGAATTTGGACTATTGTTTTCTTTTTGGGTTGAGATTTTGTTTATCTTGCATCTACCAACGTCCCAAAATAAATAACTAAATTATTTTCAATTTTACTCATTATCAAAAATGATTTTGAATTTTTATTTTGATTATTCATTTTAATTTTAAAGACAATTAAAGTATTATTTTTATGAAATTATTTTCATTTATGTTTTCTGTATATTTTTTAATTTTAAACAATCATATATTTTAAAATTTTCCTCAATTTTAGAAAATGTCAACTAACCCCCTTAAAATTATGGGGGTAAAATTCGATGGAAAAAACCAAAATAGCCCTTAAGTAACTCACGTGAGCGGCACATGTTATACTCTTCGTTAGATTTTTAACGGTCCATTCAAAATTAAATCTGATTGTAACAAAAAGACAAACTCAAAATCAACTTGTAACAAATGCAAATTCGATAACCAATTGAAACTTCTTGACAAACTCAGGTAATTAAAATGTAATTTACCCAATAAATATCAGATGAAATTTTTTCATCTTGGTTTTGGCAGTTGCTTTTGAAATAAGGCCAAATAGCATTTACCCCCCTAATTATATACCCAATTTCACTTTGCATCTCAGTTTGAAAACTTGTTTTGTTTAGTATTTTAATTTCCAAACTTTCTCACTTTACCCTAGACACTTTACCACCTGGTCAATTGCATGACAGGAGGTAAAGTGAGACTATTTGGAAGTTAAATACCAAACAAACCGTCTTTCAATTTTCAAATTGTGGGGCAAAGCAGGATTGGGTGGATAGTAGGGGTGTGTAAATTCGCCCATCAGCCCGCAAGACATGTGTCTGCAAGACCCGCGCCCGCAAGGTTTTCAACCCTGCTGGGCTTGATTGCTTGAAGGCCCGCGGGAGTTGGGCTGAGATCGGACTTTTATAGTTCTTCGGCCCGTTAGGCCCGGCCCACATCCTTCAAAAGACTCAAAAAACCATTTAGGCATTTTCTATGCAGACATATACACTATCATAATGGACATTGAACGGAATAAAAGTGAGGGTCTTCGCTGGAGACTAGGAATGGCCAAAACTGGTCCGGGCCCGGTTTCGGTTTCGAAAACCGCCGGTTCCGGTTCGGCGAAATTGTGACCCTTAACCGGCCCGGCCTAACCCCGGTTCCGGTTACTTCGGTTCCGGTTTTCTCTCCTGTTTGCTCCGGTTTCGGGCTTTTTCGGTCCGGTTCTATTGAAAAATAAGGAATTTCCGTCCGGTTCACGGTTCCGGTCCGGTTCACCATTTTTGTGACCCTTAACCGGCCCTTATCCAAATCGATTCCGATTTTTGTGGCGGTTCATGGCAGTTCCGAGCTTTTTCGGTTCGGTTCCGATCCGATTTTCCGATTCCGGTCCGGTTCCGGTCCCTACTGGAGATCATTCCGGCTAGTCGTGGGTTCTGTTTTCAGGTCAGAAGTCAGGAGATTGATCTTGCAGCTGGACGAAGATTGATTACAACACGATTCTTGCAACATCAGACATGATCACAAATCCAGGAAAATACGAGAACATTGAACATTATCTAATACTAAGTTTTAGGCAAAAATAGTACTCCCTCCCTCTGTACCAAAAAAAAAAGAGTTATTGTACATTGTACATGGCACACTTTAAGAACAAAGCTGTACTTTTTTGTACCTTCATAAATTGTACTCCCTCAGTTTCAGTTCAATTGATACTAAATTTTTGGGCACACAGATTAAAGAAAAGTAAGAAAGAGAAAAAGTGGAAGAAAATGTTGTGAGTATGAAAAATTAAATAGGAGAGAGAATGAGTGGAAGGAATAGTGATTTGATTGGTGTTGTGAGTGTAAAAGTAAAATAGAAGAGAGAATGAGTGGGAAAAATAGTAAACATTCCCTTCCATTTTAGGCAGTCTCAATTGAGCTGGGACGAACCAAAAAAAAAAAGTCTCAATTGAATTGAACTGAAACGGAGGGAGTATTTATCATAAAGAAACTATTCTCAAATCAGCATAATATTGCTATGTTAATATTAATGCTAGAACTAGAAGCTTGTATTCTACTCTAAGGATTTCCAGAAGGTCTCTTCCTGGATGAGCAGAAAAGGGAACAAGTAAAAGTTTCATTTTCCAGAATAGAGTTCCTACTAACCTTGTACGCCATCACCTACATTGTCTCTCCATTCAAAGTTTTCATAATCGTCAGATATTGTAATGTTAAATTGTTAACTTTATGACAATTTTTTTGATTTTGAAGTTAAAATTTGTAATTTTAAATTTGGGCCCGTCAATTTGAAAACTTGTCGCTGATCCGGTGGGAAGCCGACCTCTAAAGATTTTTTAGAAGGCGCACCTAATTCAAAATTTCCCCCTCTTTTGCGGCAAAAGTAAAATTCACTTTTCCATAGTTGATAACACACATTTTCATTTGTCGGGGGAACATCGTTCTATTAGATTTTAGTATTGCTATAAAACCGATATCGGACTAAGATATTTTAGTTTATAGAAAACTTATACGTTAGATTTCGATTTTTATTGGGTTGGCATTTCAACTTTCAGTTTTGGTTTATATTCGATTCGGTTTTTACAATTTTTATATGCATTGTTAAAATGCTTTTATAATGATAAGATTTCTAAAAAAATGCTCTTTGGACTATTCAATTAGAAGAAAAGCAGTTTGTTAGTCAAAAATTTTAATAGCCCAAGATTACTTCCACAAATATAAAGATTAATAGTTCAAAAAATATTACTCCATCAAAATTAACAAAATTTTAATTCCACAAGTTGTATAACAACATCAAAATTAATGATCAATTTATCATTGAGCATAAATAAATAAAACATATACTCCCTCCGTCCATCCGATTAGTATTACACGGAAATTAAGGATAATATATACTTACTCCGTCCCACTACAAACTACACACTTTCCTCGTTGGGCGTCTCATTACAAATTACACACTTGCTAAAATGGAAATACTCTATATTATTACTTTTATATTAATGAAACCCACATGTCATACTCACAATAACAATTCAATTATTAATTTATACCCCACTTTCTGTCGCATACCTCACTTTTCATACTAACAACACATACTCCACTATACTTTTTCTTAATCGTTGTACAAACAGTAACTGAGAAAGTTGTAGTGGGACAGAGGGAGTAGTGGAGTAAGTGTTGTGATTATGAAAAGCGAGGTAGGAAAGAGAAAATGAGATATAAAATAATAAGTAAATAGTTATTGTGAATATGACAAATGAGTCATACAGAGAAAAAAGTAGTATAAAGTTTCCATTTGGGAGTGTTCATTTTTAAATGGGCAATCAAAATGAAAAAATATGTATCTTTTCGAGTGTGACAGAGGGAGTATATAACAAATTACACAATATTAAAAAAAATAAAATTAGACTGGCATATATAAGCACTCGTATGAAAATGAAACAATATTTTAATTTCGGTTTGTTTCAGTATATTAATCGGTTTTTTAACCGTACCAAAATCGAAAACTCGAATTTTGATATATAACTAGTATGCCACCCGTGCGTTAAACGCACGAAAAGAACACTTTTTAAAATATAAGTTAACCAACCAAAAAAAAATTCTAATTTTTGATTAACATAAAAGTGAAATAGTGATGATCTTACTTAAAGAAAGAAATACTTATTTAAAAATTCCAAACATCTATGAATATTACAAATTTTGGAAAATTCCCTTATAGACAACATTTGTAGTTTCATTGGTGAGATTTCCTTCGTCATCGCACATTAATATCTTCAATCCATGGCGATTTGTGACCCCAGACAATGCAACGTATACTGACCATGACTGAAAACAGGCCTCTTCAAAAAAATGCCGACATTTGAAAGAGATTGACCCTGACTTTTATTGATTGTCATTGCATATGACACAACCAATGGAAATTGTCGTCTCTGTAATTTGAATGGCAACCGTATATCTGTTGGAGTTAATGTCATTCTCGGAATAAATACAGTACCACCAACATTACTACCGTTTAGAACTTTTCCTTCGAGAACATGATTTCCGAGCCTTGTAATAATTAACCTCGTTCCATTTCATAATCCTGAACAATGGTCAATGTTTCTCAGCAACATGACTGGTGTACCGACCTTTAAATGTAGTTCATGAGTAGGTAGACCAGAACACTTGATAGTGTTGGTGTAATGCCCTAGGCTTTAGTTATGTTTAACTTAAAACCATTATGTATCATCTTTATCATTGCTTCTAAGAGAAAGTTTATTATTTGATTATTATATATTTTGCATATTTATTATAATAATCTCCGTCCCTAATTATTAAGTGAATAATTAGTATAAATGTTAATGGATAATCATATGATGATTATATGCATAGAGATGCACATTAAATTTATGGGTACTTGTTAGTGAACAAGTGACTGGACTTGACCCGTATGAGATTTATGTCATGGTCAAATCTCATAATTAAATCTCATATGATCAGTTCATTTAGTCCCTAGACCTGAGATTATCATGACCTTACATATGATGAAAGTTATGTTTGATTTTGGTCAAACGATATCTTAACACGATATTTATAAAGGCTATCTTTGACATGATCGAATTCATGATGGGAAGGATGATAAGTCAAGATGAAATTTGTCCCTCGAAAGAGAGATGTTTTGCTTGGGCCCCTCGATGAGTGATAATGAAGAAAGTGTATGGCCATACCCCAATGTGATTGGACTATCATTATACTCAACATCGAGAAAGCATTGAACAAATACAAGTTGACGTGGACCATGACTTGTGTTCAATATAACATCGTGAGACAAAGGGAGAAATGGAAGTGTACCATTGGAAACGTGAACTCTTACGTTATATTATTTGGGTAGTCATAATGGCTTGCTAGAGTCCGCTTATGTCTTATGAGGGTCGATATGATCGAACTCATTGCCAACATAATATAATCCTATTGGGTCACACACAATTGGAATGAATTGGTTAAACCAAAGGAAAAAATTTGAGAATTCCTGATATGGCTTAATCTGTAGCGCGACAGAACTTGTCCAGAAGACTTGTCTAGTCGTGCGACAAAACTTGTCCAGAAGACTCGTCTGGTCGCGCGACACTTCAAGCCTAAGGCGGTTTGACAGACAGTTTCCTAATTTGATTAGGAAACAAATACCTATACTAATGTAGTATAAATATTAAGTCTGTAAACCCTAATTGTCTAAGCCAAATTTTCAAGAGAGAAAAATCACAAAAGGGTTTCTCAATTTTTCCCATAGGGTTTAAGAATCTAGCAATTCTCAAAAACTGTTCTTGGTTCATTCCAACGTGTGGATACTACTAGAGGATCTTCGCTCGTACAACGATCAAGGCCTAGAGTTCAAATTGTCCAAAGCAATATGAAGATTCAAGTCTTGAAGATCGAAGTTTGTGATTCGAAATCACATTGATAATTATTCGATAGCTCAAGAACGGAAAGCATTAAAGGTTGGTAAATTCTATCTCATAGGAATTCAATTTAATCTTATAGAATGGATCCTAGGGCTCTTGGGTTTTGTGTTATTAGATGCTTAATTCCGCTGTGCATGGACCCATAAAACCCAACAGATAGTGTTTAAAAACTCGGTTGAATGAAGATCAGCAAAGAAACTGGAGTTATCTTCAGATTTGCAAATAGAATCAGAACTTAAATAAGCCCTTTGTTCAGATTGGTTGTACGAAACCATATAGGCATTAATATTCTCAACCACATCCAGGGTTGGAGCAAGAATGACTCTTTCCTGTAAATAATCAGGATCATTAAAATGATCAATGAAATTGGGATATGTGCTTTCAACAATAGACTTGATGAAATCATCTGACTCATTAACAATCAAGTCATCAGGAATAGTTATTGTGGCTTCACCATCATTATCATTACCATATGACCCATCCCCAATACTCAGTATCCACTCTGAGAAAGCCTTGAGTTCTAGTCCACTTTCATTATTTTCCATAGCTTGTAGTCTCATATTCTTGGAAAGCCTCAAAACTTTGACATGAGACCATAAATACGATGAATTGATCGTGGCCATAACAACATCTTGTCTTCTACCTTTTGGAATAACGGGAAGTATCTGACGGAAGTCTCCACCCATAACCAATGTCTTGCCTCCAAACGATTGATTCAAGCTATCTGTGTGTTTGAACCTCATTATGTCCCTCAACGTTCTGCCCAGTGCTTCAAAACAATATCTATGAACCATAGGTGCTTCATCCCAAATTATAAGCTTAGTTTTAATCATAAGCTCACCAAGAGGAGTACCTTGTTTAATATTACATGTTGAATCTTCATCCAAAGTTAATGGAATTGCAAACCTGGAATGACCAGTACGACCATTAGGGAGTAAGAGTGATGCTATACCACTTGATGCCACATTCAATACGATTTCACCCTTAGATCGTAACCCAGATGAAAGAATCTTCCACAAAAAAATCTTTCCAGTTCCACCAGATCCATATAAAAAGAAAACTCGTCCAACATCAAGATCAATGTCATTCATAATAAGGTTGTAAGCATGCCTCTGTTCATCAGTACATAATTCCAATAATCGTTTATGCTCAGCCTCCAATGAATTTCTATCATAGTTCAACACTTCTAAAATCATTCTATTGTTGAAAATAGTCGGATCAAAATCGCTTGGATAAGACATATCAGGAAAGTCACGAAGGCTTTTTTCTCTGCTACGCAAGAGTTTTTCAATGTCCAAGAGAGTAAGATTTTTGATTTCTTTATCGCTGAGTTTAAGTCCTAGAAATAAGAATATATATATATATATATATATATATATATATAGAAATAAGAATATATATATATATATATATATATATATATATATATATATATATATATATATATATATATATTGGTACTAGAGAGTTAGTAAATAGTTTAGACCTAAGTTTTTCTGGGAATTTGTAGAAGAACAAAATAAATTAAATTTATTATAAATTGAATTGGTTAGAGTATAATGGATTACCTTCATGATCTAAAAGACGTCTTTGACTGTAAAGGATGTCCTCTGACAGAAGTTCAAAGCAGCTATGCCAAACATATTCTGGCCGTGAGTAAGATCCTGACATCAATAATCGGACAAACATATATCTCAATGAAGAAGCACTTCCCCATTGACTTGCCCATTTTATCCCATCAACGTACTCCTTATTGTCATCAAGCAAACCCAAAGCATAACATGCTTCTCTAAAAGAACCATGTTGTTGAGTACCAACACGTCTAATCTCCTCATAAGAAGTTGGACCTCGAGCAAAATTTAGCAAAGTTCTCAAATAATATAATTCACCTTGTCCAGGAGCTACGAAAAATATATGTCCAATCTTGAAACCACGTGTTCTAGGATCCCACCTTCTTTCTCTCTGATTCCAAACAAATTTTGTAGGAAACTCAGAATATGTCAAACTCTTTGCTAGATCTCCATATTTGTCATTTGCTTCCATCCATGCGGTAAACATACTTTCTCGTGAAGTTGTAAATTTGAGGGACTACATATCTGTTGTCAAGGTGTACCCCCTTGACTTCCACCGTACGACCATTTTCTGGGCGCTTGTAAATTTGATATCCATCTTCATCAATGATTGTCTTTTCATAGAATTTCTTTGGAAAATATTTGGTGCAACGACCCTTAGCCATGCATGGTGAGTTATGCCTTGCTTTGCCACAAGGACCATGAATCATCAAATCCTTCACAGCATTATAATATTGTGGGTCTTTAGATTTATCCGAAATCTCAGCAGATATTATTTTGTCTATTCTATCTACGGTAGAATGATCAGAATCATTATCAAGCCATAAGATGATATGAACATGTGGCAGACCACGTTTCTGATACTCAATGGTATAAATAACTGTAACAATTAGAAATTATAAAACGTAAGCTGATAGAAACATTAAATTTATAGAATAGAAGAAATATAATTCTGTGTGACAAAATTATATTCAATTCATAAAATGAAAAATAAGAGAAATGAGAAGTAATGAAATAAATTCATACCTGCTCGAACTTTTCCAAAAATTTCTTTCTTTTCTAGATCATCCATCAATTCATCTAACTTGGCTTTAAAAATACGGCACATAATATCAGCCCTATCTTGTGGTTGCTTGCCATTCTTTCTCAGGAATCGCTGAATCTCAGGCCATTTTGAATTACATGTAAATGTAATTAAAAGATTAGGATAACCAATCCATCTGCAAATTGCCATTGCATCTTGATAATTTTGGATCATGTATCTCGCATCGCCAACAAAGCTAGATGGCATGCATATTCTTTTACCACGACTTGAAGGGTCATGTTCTGCCTTAGCAAGAGCTTCAGTCAAACCTTTATACATTTCACATCGTAGTTGCTTTTGATGTGTCCTCATAAAATTCAAACGTCCAGTCTCTACCATTGTCCATGTATCAACTAAATATTGTTGAAACAATCTTTCAGATTGGAAAAGATTATCAGACTCTGATTCTCTTTGATGCATCCTATAAGCAAAGTACTCTCTCATGCTCAACTTATAGCGTTTGCCATTTGTTGATTCGGTTTGGACATCCCTGAGAAAAATAGATTCTCGATAACCATCTTGTCCAAATAAAAATAGCAAGGGATATTGCAAACCTAAATAAGAAGGATGAAGCTCAGTTATCCTTCGAAGCAACCCTGTTTGAGTCTCAATAACAATATCCCTCTCACCAATTGAATTATCGAAATCGCTGACTAATAACAATGCTACATCATCTTTAGTTGGTAGATCATAGCATCGACCATCAATTTTTCGCCTAGCAATTAGTTTCAGTCTCAAATTGGTTTCTTTTTTTTCATGCAAGGAGTCACGGACCATTCGAAATGACTTCACAAGAACATTATTCTCGTCAAGAATCTTCTTCAAATCATTAACAATCTCCTCATGCAAACACTTCTGAATTTTATCATCCCTATTTTGTTTCATTAAATAAGAAAATGTAATTAAAAATAAAAAGACAAAATAATGAGGAATTAAATAAGACACTATAAGTAAAGAAATTATATACATACCCAATGCAGCGAATTCTATTGTCAACTTCATGCTCCGTGTCATAAATATACAACTGAGCAAATTTAGGAGGCTTCCCTTCAGTTGGTATCAGACCACCAATATAATGGTAGTTTTGACCATATAATTTTAATAGGTGGACTATTTCCATTATTAACACCATGATCAATCTTACCTCCCATAGAAGTAAATAAGAACATCATATTATAGGATCGAATATTGGACTTAAAAAGTCAATTTTTCTCAGACTGGCCATATAATAAATCTTTAAATAACTTCGGAGGTACATGCATTGGAGGTAATTGAACTTTTCCATGCATACAACAACCAGAATACTTTGGTTCCAACGTTGATTTGCAACGTTTATTCAACCTCTCTGCATACCAAAACATTGCATTGCAATGGGGACATACGTGCAAAGGGTCACCAAAATTCATGTACTCTATATGAAAAAAGAATATTTATTAAAACTAATATAAAAAATATAATTTTCATCATAATATAAAAAGGATAAAAATGTAAAACGTACCTCCAGTAAAATAATTATCATCATCCAAATTATTGAGATTAAATGGAACCGGGAAAACAAATGAGCCTAAATTATTGGATGAAATTAATATTATTAAAATATTGAAAAATAATTAAATAAAATTTTGTTATATAAAGATTAGGAAAACAGAATTACTCTTTCGTTTTCTACTTTTATTTGCATCACAGTTCAATCTGGACTTTGAAGACTTCGCTCGATGAGTAGAATTAAAAACAATGGAATGATCTGAGGCGATATATGTATAAAGAAATAACAATATTCTATAAGAGTAGATTGAATTAAGCTAAAATCTCAATGAATAAGTGCATGTACGGAAAATTAAAAACACAAAAATTTTTACAAATGAAATTAGAAATATAATAATAATGGAAAGATTTACCAAATTTACTTTTTGACTTAGCAGTAGTCGGTGTAACAAATGAAAATTCTTCATCATTGGTCAAGTCAATTATTTTCGACGACGGTGTCCCTAAAAAAATTAGGAAAAAAGTTAAATTTTTTAATGTATTTGCTAAAGATACAAATTTAAAAATGGGAAGGAAATGTTTCGTTTTTTTAATAGATTCAGGTACATACCCAGTCTTCAATTTATGTGATTTCAAAATAGATAGTTGTGAATCAAAAGGGGTGTTTACTGCAGTAGTTTCATTACCATTGTTTGATATACTACTTCTGAGAACATTTCCTGTCATATTAAAGAAAAATGATTTTGTCATGAAGTGTGAAACATATTGACAAAGTAGAATACTCTGTCAGTCCCATACAAATACGCACAATTTGACTTTATATGAAGTTTGACCATACAACTACGATAAATTGATATATTATAATTAAATTTTAAAACTTTTAATTGTTAGTGCTGTTAGTAATAAAAAAATAAAAACTTTTAAAATTTCATTAAAATGTTCTAATTTCTCGTTATTGTATGGTCAAACTTCATAAAAAGACAAACTGTGCAAATTATCGTGGGAAGGAGGAAGTATGTACTATTACCATTAGTTATATCAGAAAATGGCATGATTTGAGAAGATTCACGGAAACTTGTTGTCGATGCCGCCACAGTCATTATGTTATGATCAACATTATTATCTGCATAAATGAAATTTTGAAAAAAATAAACGTCCAAAATAGCAAAAAATATTTTTGCTTAAATATATAAATTTTAGACATTATTAAACGAAAATTGTCGAAGATATTTTTGAAAAAAAAAAGAAAAAACAAAATTTATAAGACAAAAATAAAATATAGCCAAAAAAATTTCTTCTCATAAAACACTAAGTTTACATAGACATTATTTTTTAGAAAGAGTATTACCAAAATAAAAAACAATACATTAAACAAAATCCCAAACCCATACAGACTAACCTAATCGACATTGGAATAGAAGTCTCCAGAACAAAACCTAGAATGAAACGCCGACCGATACCTCTTTCGTTCCCAAAGCAATTAACCAAACAAATCATAACAAATTGAATGGAAAACGATGGAGATCAATGAATTCAATGATTTAATCGATGAGGGCGTCGAATATGAGCTTCGCGTTAAGGTCAATCAAGTCTTGGGACCGAGATCGAGGGTTATTGTTTATGCCTCCAAAGTTTTTGCAACAAAAATAAAGTTCTTGGATTTCGAAGGTATAATTTTTTAGATCTCCTTTTCATTTTGCTGTATAATTGTAATTTAATTACCTTAATCTGATTTAGGTCACATATTTTGAATCAAGAGTCGTAATTGTAATTTAATTAGTTTCATCTGTTTTAGGTCAAATATTTTGAATCAAGATTGGTAGTTGTTTATAATATCTACGAATTATTGATCGAAGAAAGCAAGAAACATTGTTATGATCTAATTTTGAATTCAATTTTTTTTTCATATTGGTTTTGTTGACAATTGCTTATAAATCATATCTGCATGGTTGTTGTGTATGAAGACATAAATTCATTCATAGTTAAATCAAATAGATTTCTGAAGTATTAAAAAAATAATAAAAAGAAACTATTCAATTAAATAAATTCATTATATTAATTCTGAAAATTTAAAGTTTAATGAAATTTATAAACTAAGTTCTTTCATAAATAATTTGGTTTTAATTTTATCATATATTAATTATATTAAAAATATTGTGTATTTATCATTTATATATTAACTGATTTGAATAAAATCTAACAGATAAAGGTATAAAATGGCTCATAAAAAATAAAAATAGATAATAGAAAAGGACAGTAGACTAATTAATATATAACATTAATATATAACATTACAAAGAAGAAAAAAAAAAGAAGACAAAAACAGACATAAAAAAAAGAAATACATAAAAACAGAAATTAAAACTTAGTTTAAACAACACTAGAACCACCATCTTTACCATATGAGCCTAAGGATGCCCCACCATCACAGCCACCGTCACCCTTATTAAAGGGTTTCTTCTTAAAATCATCTTTCTTGCAAAGAGGGGGATCAAGAGAACCAAAAAGATCTAGGATGTTCCTAAAGTATTCAGCTAAAGCTTTGTGCTCTCCCCTAGATGCATTAGAGAAATTAGATGAACGGCTAGCATCAACAGCATGACGTAAGAGTGGGTTGTGACCCATACGTCGAACCTTACGTCCGGTGCAAGGCTTCAATGGGCAAACATAGGACATTTTCGAGGAAAAAGAGTTATAGTTAGGTATACGAATGGCTCCAAAGTGAAGTTTCTTAGTGCATTCTGTAAATGAATGATTCTGCTCCTCCGTGTCAGAATCATCTTCATCTGAAGAGGAACCATGTTCATCACCCATTTTTTTTATCTAACTAACTGAAGGTCTATAGAAGGTATTTTAAAATCAGCAAGTATACATATATATACCCAAAATCAAACCACAACAACATTTAAGACAATTGACTAATTATCAACAACCTGTGCTAGGGAAATGGAATACATTAATGACAAATAAACATTAACTACACTCATAGCATTAGTAGAGTTTTAATGAGAAGATATCAGTCATAATGATTTGGATATCATCTTGGACACTTAAATATTTAATAAACTTGTAGACACATTGGAGTTCTATAGCAGCCTCTCCTATAAGCCATTAAGACAATTTTACTGCAATTAACTACACTTCTACCATTAGTGGAGTTTTTATAATTTCTATAACTATCAAACACTAAGTTAATATACATAAGTAAATGTAAATCAATATTGTAATTAAAATTTTAGTGAAAATGTTCCATTATTATCTTCTAAATATATTTGTGTAAGTGGAAAATGTCGTATGTTACTAATTGCGGTTTAAGCACTTACTTAAACATAAAAAATCAAACCATTATGTTAATCAAAGTACTTTTTTGAAAGTTTTGATAAAAATGAAAAACAGATATAGAAACCAATAAATTAAAATTGGAATTTCTCTAAAATCTTACTTCTGGCAAACCATGGCAGATTATGAGAACCAATAAAAGGGACAATAAGAGAGGAACTACAATAATAAAGGAATAACAAAGAAACAATATGGAGATACTTCAAAACAATAATTAATTTAAGTTTAAATACAATATATAATAAATGTACATACCTGTAGGATCATTTTCAGACTTTCTCTTCTTGCATATTATCATTGACTTTGTGATCTTCATTGTTCCTATAATGATTTAAGCAGTTTCTCTTTTGTAAGATAATAGAATTTGAAGACTGATTGGAGTAAAGTAAAAAAAAAACTCCTGAAATGTGATAGACACTTATATACAGAATAGCCTTATACTGACATTAATTATGTTAGGGGAATTCAAAGAGTCAAGTAATTACACTAAGTGATTATTATTATGGAAAGGAGGTAGTAACAGTGGTGGACAATTATCATTGTAGATAGGGAGCATGTTTTTTGCTTTAAACTTTATTATAAGTGTGGTTGTCATGAAATTTTCTACTAAAAGTTAGTCTTAAATCTTTTATACAAAGGATATTAGGTTTCATTTTCAAATGCTACATCTATAGTGAATAGTAGTACACAAAATCTAGGGAGAAACGTGTTTCTCCATCATTTATGGAGAAACGGGTTTTTTCCCGTCGGTGCTCTCTAGAAGCAAATAACCCCTTGCAAATAACCCAGTTCTCTCACTAGATGCAAAGCTCCCATTCTCTCTCTCCTCTCTCTCTCTCTAAATGCAATTAACCCAGCTCTCCCTAAATCGCCAATGGCAACCTAGCCCAAATTGCCTTTCCCGAAAACCCCTTGCAAAAACTAGGGTTTGAGCAACTAAGAGAAATGGGGAGGCGAGATAGAATCCATGGCTACAAAATCCTCCAAATCAACCGAACTGTCAACCTCTTTGTCGTTTTCGTCCAGTCCATTCCCCCTAATCAATCCTAGGTTACACACTTCAATCTCGCAAATTGATCCCTTTTCCATGCGTATATTGTATTCTGCTCTGTTAATTTCTTGCTTATGATGTTGGGAAACTAGAATTTGAACCGGCAATGATGACAAAAAGGCCAGACTTACGGCTGCTGAAATCATTTAAGGAGAAATCAATAAGAGCTAGGAAAGGCGAATTGGTGCAGATAGAGGCTGGGTTTGGGATTGGGCCGGCGAAGGTGAAAAGCGTTTAGAGAGAGAAAGGGAGCCGTGTCCCGTCTTAAGTTTAAGTTTCTGGATATTTAAGTTTAAGTTTCTGGATATTTAAGTTTAAGTTTCTGGATATCCAAGAGAGAAAGGGAGCCGTGTCCCGTCTTAAGTTTAAGTTTCTGGATATTTAAGTTTAAGTTTCTGGATATTTAAGTTTAAGTTTCTGGATATCCAGAAACTTTTGAAAGGATATCCAGAAATTTTGTATTAGATATCCAGAACCTTTTGAAAGGCTTCTGGATATCAATATTAAATGTTCTGGATATCATTTTGTAAGTTTCTGGATATCATTTTGTAATTTCTGGATATCATTTTGTAATTTCTGGATATCATTTTGTAAGTTTCTGGATATCATTTTGTAAGTTTCTGGATATCATTTTGTAATTTCTGGATATCATTTTGTAATTTCTGGATATCATTTTGTAAGTTTCTGGATATCATTTTGTAATTTCTGGATATCATTTTTGTAATTTCTGGATATCATTGTGTAATTTCTGGATATCATTTTGTAATTTCTGGAAAACCACATTTCTGGATATCATTTTGTAATTTATGGAAAAACACGTTTCTCCATAACTTATGGAGAAACGCGTTTCTCCGGAGACCTACTCATAGTAGTAACCTGTTGGGTAAACACATACAAGGTTCATTTGTGAAAATGAAATAAGAAATTATTTTAATAGTAGTAACATGTTGGATAAACACATACAAGGTTCATTTGTGAAAATGAAATAAGAAATTATTTTTGATACTTATATTATCTTGGATACAATATTTTGTGTTAGAATATACTGTTTTAATAAACATTAATTTCTTAGTAAGATGATTGGAGTCATGACTTTAGTTTTCGTACAGGACAAAATGACATTGCCAAACGTTGACGCTGAAGACAAGACAGATGTCGAAAATTACTGGTTTTAAGACGGCGTACATGAAAATAAGGTATTTTAATAGCCTCATTCTAACTTAGATTATTTATAACTTATTTTATATGACATAAAGAGTATAGATAATGTTTTTGAGTACTAATTTGCCTTATTTTAACAATAAGTTTAATTATCCATTATGATTTCCAAGTAATGCAGGTAATTTTGGTATGGAGGCCTTCCAGAGGCGCCTTATGTTAGATGACGAGTTAGTTTCTCTAATCTATCTTCCATTCTCTTCATTTAAATTAGATGCTTTAGATTGTTATTTTTGAATAAAGAGTGTCACAAAATGAATAAAGAGTGTCACAAAATGAATAAAGAAAATAATTCCAAGTGCATTTGAAAGGGTATTTAAAAACATAACACAAACCTTTTTTACTTTAATTTTTTCATGAATATATTTTTCAACCAAAGATTTCCCTTGATAGCAAGTACCAGAAGAAAAATGTTGATCTTTACCACTTAAATTTACATCCCTTAAATGAACCTTGAAAATAGCAGTTTTCCCTATGGCAATGATTTCATCTGGACAATGTGGTAAACTATATTGTTTTTTTCCACTATCTGTAATCAGAAAGAAAGAAAAATAAGTGAAAATCAAATTAGATCAAAGATTAAATAAATAAATTCAATTTAATAAAATGAAATAAATTTCATTTTAAATACCTTAATATAGTGGTCTTTTAGCTCCAAGGCTGATTGACCAACCAATGTTTCACAGCAACTATCCCATAGCATGAATTTCGATGTCTCATCACCAGAGTGAACATTGACCTTCACTTTATATCTTGGAATTGCCTTGGTTATAGTTTTGTTACAACCCTTACAAAAATAACCACTTTCTACACAATCCAATTTGTGCATACACACCTTACAATTGATAAAAGACCAGCAACCATCAACAAACACTTCAGAAATTTGACCTATCACCCAATAGTATCCCTCCTTCAAAATATGAAAAAAAAATTGTAAGTACCCAAATCCGGATCGTCAAAATCCGTCAGAGAGTTAACCAAAATCCGTTAACTGGCCCGCTCCAGGTTAACCGGAACTCATTAAACTCCCCATTGCCAAGCCAACGAGACGTTCCGGGACTGCCCCGTGTATCCCGACGTCGAAGCGTACTTAACACGTGTCATCTCACGCAAAAGTATGGCTTTCCCTGAAAAACGCACTTTCCGGCACTTTCTGGGGGCATTTCGGACATTTTCCGGACTGTTATTTTAAAAAACGGACAAAATCAGGACCGGGGAACGAACTCCCACGCATTTGGTGAGTCATGGGACACGTGGCAGCCATGCCACAGCCCACACATCACCTTTCAATCAGAAATCAAAGGGAAAAGACTAAAATACCCCTGGTATACAGTCAAAGTCCGGCCGGACTCACTGTGCACATTTTCTGAAATTGCCAGCAAGCCCCTCAAAATTCCAAAATATCAAAAAACCCCTGGAAAACAGTCTAAGTCCGGCCGGACTCTTACTGCATTTTTCACCTATAAATAGGAGGGCTGTCAAAGCCATTTCATAACACAAAATTACCCCAAAAAAACTCACTACCCCACGGCACAAACCAGTTTCACCCCTCCCGAGCTCCCGTTTTGCCTCGATTAGCGTGAAACCTCCGTATTTCGATCAAATACGTCCCTCACCACTACAAAACACCGTTTCAAACCTCTTTCCGTGTCCCGTACACACCTTCCGAGCCAAAGGAATCGACCCTAGCCATAGGTATAACTCCCTCTCTCTAATCTCTCGTCTCGTCTCGGTTTACGTGCCAGTCGCTATAACCGTTTCGAACACCGTTACTGAAATGTAGACGCCTCTGTCTAACGGGGTCCGATACGTTTTAGCCCCTCGATCCTCTTCTCTTTCCGTAAGAGAAGTAATCACGGGTTAAAACGGTGTTCCGACCCCGTTCCGTTTACTTTTTCTGTCATTTACCATTCCGGATCGATCGATCCGTTGATCGTCATTTACTTTCTATCACTTACAATTCCGAGCCATTTTGGCTCGTTGATCGTCATTTACAATTCCGAACCGTTTGGCTCGTCGATCGTCATTTACGATTCCGGATCGTTTGATTCCGTTGATACTGCTTTAAATACTGTCATTTACAAAGTCCGACCCGTTTGGATCGTGATAGTATTTACCTTTCAAAGTCCGAGTCGCAACCCGATTCGTTGATTGCATGTCATTTAATACGTATTTTCCCGTAAAAATCGTTAACAATGTAATGCCCGGTTCAAAACCGGAGTTCGTCCTTCGAACTCTCTTTCAAAATGCGCGAAATGACGTTTGGCCTCCGAACGCTCATCTTTCAAACTAAAAGCCGTTATTTGACATTCAAAAAAATCATTTAATACATTTTTTCCCGTAAAAATCGTTAACAATGACTCGCCCGGTTCAAAACCGGAGTTCGTCATTCGAACTCCTTTTCAAAAAACTCAAAATCGACGTTTGCCACGCAAACGCTCATTTCAAACTCAAATCGACATTTGCCACGCAAACGCTCATTTCCGTCTCAAAATCGACGTTTGTCATTCAAACGATCGCTTTTTCAAAAGTCACCTAATCAACGTTTGACATTCAAACCAATATTAAGCTTGTCATTCAAGCCCCCATTTCAAAACACACACACACACACACGATTTCGAGAAAGGTAGAAAGACTCGTCATGCGAGGCGTTTCGGGTGATCTCAATATACTCTTCCCGAAACGTAACGTGACCTCCGAACCTAACAATCTCTGGTACTAAAAAAGCTTTTTACTCGTTTTTGCTACCAATAAAAATGATCCCCATTTTCAAAGCCTTTTCCTAAGTTTTTGCTACCAATAAAAACGACACCATTTTCACAAAAGCCGTTTCTCAACGTTTTGGGCTCAAAACACAAAAACCGCGTGGCGACTCCTCATTTTTTTTCTTCCCATGAAGCGAGGTCTCAGACACCAACCCTCCGCGAAAGACAACCGCGTTTCGCGCCGCCCGCGCAAAATCCCGAGTAATTTCAGTTGGCGACTCCGCTGGGGAAAAGGGATACTTTTTTCAAAACTGCCGTTGTTTTCAAAAAAGCCTTCCGTGGGTCAAACTTTCGTTTACCCTTCCTCGTTTTCGTGTGCGTGTGTTACTTTAAAACCTCGAACGGTTTGTTTTTTGAAGGCATTACATTGACATTTTCCAAAATCATACCATGTTTATGCATTCCCATTCATGTTTGATTTTCATGCTGTCTTTTGAACTGCGCATCATAATGCTTTAAGACACATTCTGAAAAATCTCTGTTTTTACTCAGAAAAAAAAAGAATTTTAGTGACCGCACACTACGCGCACTTGCTGCCTCGGAACACCGCACTTCACGTGCACTTGCTGCCTCGGTACACTGCACACTACAACCCCTAACCCGGGATGGCCTTATCAGTTGCACCCCGATTGGTGCGGACACCTTTCGGGGGCGCACGGGGTCGTCCCAAACATCCCATCCTAGCCCGTGTAAGCCATGCACTCTTTGTGTCACACTTTGTCCAAGACCCCGGTTGGTTTTTGGCTTAGTTCGTGTCATAAAGCCTAAGTGTATGTTTTTTACGCCGGGTTCCGCCACGAGTCAAGCTCGAGAGGTTGAGACCGAAGGTCATTCCCGACCCGAAGTCTCGAGCTTTTCAGCCTTGACTTTGACGCGGAGCTCTGCCGAAAAATATACCCGAAGGTTCAATGTGACGCCGTGTCACCAAACCTCACCGTATCCACCGTGCCAGCCACAACTTGGCCAACGCCAAAAGCTAAGGTCCCTCGCGCAAGCGAGTCAGGAGAGGTCATGCCGAAATTTTGGCACGATCCCCCACCTTAACTTAAGGACGTTGACTTCGACTGTGGCCCGTGCGTCACATACGTTGAAAGTTTGCGTGATCAGCTAGCCTTAAGTTCACTTTTTCCTTTGTCGGTGGAACTTGCTTGCCTTATAAGACCTCGCTCGGGATAGTCCGTCTCGAGAAAGATGATCTACAATGGAAACGAGGAGCTTATAAGCGTAGTGATGAGATCCACTGATTAGAGCTCTAGGATTAGTTGCGAAAAAGAAGACTCGCTCTTTTCCAACCGACTAGGACTCTGAGAAAACACGCTTTAAGTAAACATTAATCGGTAACTGCACATTGCACAAGCCCGAAACCTTGAGCCAAATACCCTTTTCCGAAGCCTAAACCCTTCCTTTCATTCCCTGCAGCGAGCAGAAAGTGGTTCAGATTTCCGGGTCAGCGCCTTGCCAGAATCACAGTAACGGCAGCGTCAGACGGTTCTTCGGTTCCCTCAGTTCCCTCAGCCAGAATTTCCGACATGTCTAGTTCACCGAGAAATCGTGACGGGGAAGGACCCCGCCACTGTGCAACATATATGACATTGGAAGAAGCCATCCGGGCTTGTGAGGTTCACAAGAGGCGAAGAAGATCAGCAGAATTTCGTGGTACAGCTTCTGAATGAGCGTGGTATAGCAGCTATCCCCCAGTCAGACGGTACTTTTGTCCTGGTCGAGGATGACGATTCCCCGAAACCAGTTCACCAAACCTTCAATCAGGTTCCTCCCCCGCCAATTTACGGGATGCCTTCGAATCAAGGAAACAGCCGACCTAGGCTTCACGTTGCCACCTCCCGGGGCAACCCTGTCATATTTGGCCAGCCCAGTGCTACTCCTATCACTCAATACCACCAGCGCACCGCTGGACCATCTCAGGATGCCAGTATCCTTCAATACCCTCTCGGGTTCGTCCCATTGCCTATACACGAATCCCAAAACACCGGGGATAAACCCCGATACAGTTCAGAAAAGGCCCCCATATATCCACATATATCGAGCCTTCCACCTCCAATCACTACCGCTCACGTGGTAGCACCAGGAGCCGAGCCTCACAGTCCACCACTGGACCCAACCTTAGCCTGGATGGTCGAACAAATGAAAGACCTGAAAGCCACCATGAGCAACTCAAAGTAGGAAATGCTCAAATCCACGGATCCGGGAATGGTCACGCCTCTCCCTGCCAAGTTCAGAATGCCGGAGATGGACCGATTCGACAGAACTGAATGTCCTCAAACGCACGTCGACACCTACGTTCTCGGCATGAGAGCAAAAGGAGCAACCCTCCAGCAAATGGCCGACCACTTCCAGCATACACTCAAAAGTTCAGCGTTACGATGGTTTCTAAGGGTCAAGCCTGCGGATCGCCACACCTGGGATCAGATTAGTAACATCTTCCTGGAACGGTACCGATCTAACTTAGAGTGGGAAACAAGTCGCGAGGACTTAATCACCACTGAGCAGAAAGCGGATGAAAGTGTTGGGGAATTCTACAAGAGGTGGAGTTGGAAACTTTTCGAGATCATGGAGCCACTCTCCAAAGAGGAATAGATGCGGATCTTCAAGTCCTGCTTAAGACCGTCCATCAGAACTCTCATCAGTCATCATTTATTCCCAGATCTCCGGGCCATGGTCAATGACGGCTTACAGTTCGAGAAGGATCTCAAGGAAAAGTTGGCTACTGCACAGCCATACAGATACCGCTCAGCAGTTGCATTCAATCCCGCACCGGCCTCCGGCAAAGGGAAAGATACGTCTGTCAACTATATCCATCAGGGACAGCAGTCGGGCAACAGAAACCCAGTCCCACAAAGCAACAACTCCACTTCGAAGCAGCCTGCCGTACACTTCGACAAGTTGGACATGCCGCTAAGCAAGATGTTGGAAGGGTTAATCAAGGAAGGTCTCCTTAAACCCGTTGCAAATTACAAACCCAAGAATCCCGTAGCCAATGCGGACAAGAACAAATACTGCGCCTTCCATCAGTATCACGGCCATACCACAGACAACTGTTTGGGGTTATGATATGAAATCCAGAACTTGATAGAAGAAGGCAAATTGGAGCGTCCCCGTGGGCCCAATACAGTCGAAAACCCCTTTCCGAACAATAACAGTGTGAATTCCATTGAGTGGGTGCCCAAGAAGATTGTCGCAGAGCCAGTTCCTCCGATTCTTCCTGTCAGGTCCTCATCTAATGTCCACATCAGCTACGATGTTTATGACTGCTCCGCCTGCCTAGAGTACGAGTCCTAAGATATGGTCCGGAGCAATCCTCCGAGAAAACAGAAGAAGAAGTCCTCTCAACAGCAACTAAGAGAAAGATACGAAGCTGGAGACACCAGTGTGGGTACACTCGGAGAGCCATCCGGGAGATTCGACTACTAAGTACTCTACTCTAGCCAGTCCTCCCTTCCTCCAGGCCATGCAGCTTTAGAGCAGACAAGGGTGGAAAAGCCGAAAAGTCCCGCTGAAACCAGAGTTCAGGCCCCAGGGCTCCGAAATACCTCAGACCTTGGTAACCTTACTGCCAGTCAGAGACAAAACCCCCCGCGGGATCATCTAAGATTCAACTTGTCCAGCTTCCGAGCCCGGACCGGCAAGGGAAGATCAAAGTCAGCTTGGCACTCGCACTCGATCAACGTGCTAACCAAGGGCGGCAACCGCCACAAGCAGCCTCAACGCAATCCCGAGTTTCCTGCAAAGGCTTTACCTCACAAAAGAAAGACAGGAAACGGATGGCTGGATGACTCTCCTTCTACGGATAGAGATGAGATCTACGATTCCCGACTGTATGGCAGTATGATCACGTTATGTGACGAAGACTTAAGGAGAGATGCCTCGGGGCACAATGAAGCTCTGTACATCACTCTCAAGCTCAACACCATATCACTCCCCGGAGTATTGGTAGATAACGGGTTAGCCATTAATGTTCTCCTTCTCAGCATGATGCGAGCCCTCCGCATCAACGAAAGCCATCTGATTCCATCAACCCGGACTATCAGGGCCTATGACAGCACGTCTCGTCCCATCCTGGGGATGGTTACTCTGGAACTCTGGTTCGAGACCCAAATGGTGCCAGCAAAATTCCACGTAATGGACATTCCATCTGAGTTCACAGCCCTCTTGGGACGCCCTTGGCTACATCACATGAAAGCCATAGCCTCCACTCTCCATCAGTGTGTTAAGTTCATTAACCGGCAGGGAGATCTTGAAGTCATCAGAGGGGACAGTTTCCTCATAGGAAACGAAGCCGAGACAATAGCCAAGCGTGCCCGCAGTCAGGCACCGGGGCTACCTCCTTCAAATCAACCAAGGGACTATCGGGGCAAATCTCATCAGAATCCCTCAGAGTCCGGAGATGCTAATTATGTAAACGTACTCGAACAGGCAGACCCTGAAGCAGTCCGATACATCAAGTTCAACTGTCGTTTCCAACATTTGGAGGCAGATTGGAAAGAAACGCTGAACATCGCCATGATGCGGGCACGTAAACCCCCAGTCTCCAATCGGAGATTCATCAGCATTCTTCAAACCAACTCTCTGGCCCCGCCAGGCGAAGAGATCTTCGTGATAAAGGTCAACAAGCACCGTCATTCTCGTTTTGAATGTATGAAAGTCGTATGGGATGTCCTCCACGAGGAATTACCCGCTGCACCCCTCTTCTCCAATGAAGGGAATGATGTTTTCCTAGCAGCTCCAGCAACGCACCCGGACGCAATACGTCCCTACGTTTGGGTTGAGCCGTCAGATGACGACGAATCAGGACTCTCCGGAGTCGAGGATGCGGCAGACCCGCGGGCAGATCTCTGCATTCACATGCTCAGTTTCGAGGATGGCACCCGTTCTGATCAGGTCACCTATGACCAAGGCTCCAATACCATGGAAATTGTTAAGCTCAACATCCAGTACAGGCAGCTATCCGACAACTGGAATCTACTGGTTGACACGACAAAGAATCCCTCTGATCAAGTGACTGACGACGACTTCGTCAACATCATCTATTCCAGATATCCCGATGATACCAAGGATCCGGTCCTCATCGTCAGATTCTGCAATGCCAAAGTCACCCTCGACGACTGCTTTGCTCATGGTAAACGAGGCCTGGCCCAACCGAGCTCGAGGCTCATCGGTACTTCCGAGTACCGGCCCGGTGGCAACCGGCTGCCGTCGGTCAAGCTTATACCTTCAAGCGACGCCAAGGCCAAGGTCAACGCGAAGGAGACCAAGCTCCTCACCCTGTCACGAATCAGATCAACCTCGGGAACGCTTCCGGCAGCCACCCCGAAAACATCTGTGAAGGTCTTCCCCGCAAGACAGAGTCAGCTTCCGACATTGGAAATGGCCACCTCAGCATCAACATGCTCCAGTTCGATTCCGCTCCCAGTCGTCACGGCCCCGGATTCAGACATCCCGCGGTAGGCGCTAGCTCTGATAGACTTGGCGATCGAGCGAGATCACGAGACTGTCAACATCGCAGAGTTCAACACCCCCGTGGGTTCAATCAAGCAAAATTGGGCAAACTTCTTGGTAATCGAGATCAAGGAAGGCCGCATGGAATGTCCCAGTCCGACTTCCTTCGTTAATGTAATCCAAGTGTTCCCGCCATTCGGCGATTTGGATGTGATCACAGTTCTAGACACTAGCCAGATGGCGCGCACCTACGGAGACTGTTTAGCTCTCGCAAGGAAAGCCCTCATGGAATTAGCCGCTCAAGAAAGCCGTCTCTGGGACGAAAACCAAGCTCAAAAGACCTACAGGGACCAAGCCCTTAAAGTGTCACAGGCAGCTTCAGACAGAAAGCTAGAGGCCACTCTAGACCAGTTCGACCTCAGGGGTTTTGCTCACGGCGACTTCCTCGACTACCGTCTGTTCTCATCCAACCCCCTCTGCCACATGAGGGTGGTCAATGGTCCCGATGACCTAGGAGATGGAACGGCACAGCAGAACGAATCTCAGTGCTTACCTCCCCGAGGAAAGCAAGTTCTCTGTGAAAGCGACGACGAAGGCGATGAAACTATTCTCTTCCAAGCCGGGCATGAAGTCAACAAAACCGGAATCCCAAGGGTCCTGGGAGGATGGAAACGGATCATTTCCACACTCAAATTGAAAGGCCAACTCAGGGAGGAAGGTCTATTTAAAAACAAGAGAAAGATGGAACTTCGTCTCGAGCAACTACTCAGGGAGATTCCACAGTCTACGGCATTCGTTTACAGAGACGATCGACTGGGTAAGCCACCAGTTACATGGGCAGATGTTCGGGAAGCCGTGTACTCACCTTCCGACATACTCGCTACTCAGATAAAGCAGAAAAGAAAGCTCTCCCCGGTGGAAATTTTTCTAGATTGCCGCATGCAGTTCAAAGAAGCCCTGGCTATTCTCACATGGGAAGAAATGCAATCATTAACTCTCGACGCAGGATCTGCTGCAAGAAAGTTAATCTGGGCCAAGAGTGGAGGAAGCTTAGCAAACCATGAGTATTGCCAGACCCAACTCCAGAATGCCTTGAGTATGCTCAGCGAGAAGGAAAGGAGCGCGGTATACCGTGAAGAGATCAAGGAGACTGTTCGCCTAAACCTAGAACTCTCCAACCTCCCGGAGGGTCAATGCACGGTTCGGCTTCGACGACCCTTTGTTGTGCAGCGACATTCGAGCAGTGCGTCAAGCCGTAGGCTACCTCCCCGAGAGGCACCTAAGCCGGTATCTGGGACGAGAATCCGTCAAGCTGCCGAAGCTTCAGGGAATACATCCACAGTCAATGAGTTGAGGGAAGACATATGGCCCTATGCTACGAGGAATCTTCCTCTAACTATGGCTCAACTCAGAGCGGCCTGTTCAGAAGGGACCAAACCCGATGTCAGCGTTCTAACCCGATCGGGTCAAATCCATGCATTACCATCCAAGGCCACTAAAAAGCCAGCGGAGCCCGAACTGCAACCCGGCCAGCCCGAAGATGCAAGTTCCCTGAAAGAGGACCCGATCCTCACTCAGCTCAAGCAGACTCAGGTGAACATTTCCCTTTGGTCTCTGCTCACCTCCTCTTATCCTCACAAGCTCAAGCTAGAGGAAAGCCTGGCCCGTACCATGGTCCCCATGGACACAACCCCAGACAAAGTCATTCAGATGATCGGCAACATCCACTATGGCAACATTATCACCTTCACAGATTTGGACCTTCCAAAATTTGGGGCTGATCACAACGAGCCGTTCTACATCACAGTCCAGCTGGACGAGCGTCGCCTTCCCCGTGTGTTGGTAGACGGAGGTTCTGGAATGAATGTCTTGCCCGCCAAGATGATGGACCTGCTTGACATCAAGCCCACAGATCTGAAGCCTTCAGTCCACACTGTCAAGGCCTATGACTCTACTTCCCGTACAGTTCTCGGAGTTGCTACTCTTAATATTTGGTTCGGCAAGCGGATGATCCCCACCGAAATCCAAGAATTGGACATTCCAATCACTTTCACAGCCATCCTGGGGCGTCCCTGGCTGCATCAAATCAATGGCGTGGCATCCACCCTTCATCAGTGCCTCAAGTTCATGCAAGGCAACAAGCTAACCACAGTCTACGACGACAGTGTCACCACCGAGGGGACCAGCACCAACGACATTTCGGTGTTAGAAATCAAGCACAATGACAACATGGCGTTAACTGGATTCACTCTGGAGACCTCCAAGATCCAAATATGCAACGTGGACCTTCCACTATCTCACGACCAGATTCCTCCTGCCATGAAGATGATGAAACTCATGAACTTCATCCCAGGACTGGGGCTTGGCAAAAGGCTACAAGGCCAACACCAAGTCATTGAAGTCAAGGACCACACCACGGTCCAGGGGCTTGGCTACGTGCCAACACCGGCTGACATCAAGGAAGACAAAAGGCTCGCTCGCACCAAGGCAGCAGCCCGCAAAAGGGGAACCCCCGACGGCACACCCAATCTCCGGCCTTACAGCTTTGACCTCGCTCATTACTTCACCAAGGGAACCGACAGCAGAACTGAGGGGACCGACAAGGGAACCAACAGCAGAACTGAGGGGACCAACAAGGGAACCGACAGCAGAACTGAGGGAACCGACAGCGGAACCGACAGCAGAACTGAGGGGACCGACAGTGGAACTGATGAAGATGAGAAAGAAGCAGGGATAGTTAGCACCGAGACTACAGAAAGAATGGAACAGCTAGCACGGGACCTCAAGCGTTTCAGAGGACTCAAGGCTAATCCGATTAGGGGAGCGTTCCTCGACATCACAGCTCTACCTGGACCAACTGCCACCACAGTCCAGTACGAGTACACATTCAAGGGAATCCCAGACTTGGAGGAGCAACTCAAGGTACTCTCCATGGGAAACAGACTGTTCGGATCAGCCGCCGAGGCTACATTCGAGACAGTAACTCCAAAGCAGAAGGAACCGGAATTCATAGAAGACGCTCTCAGTGGACCAGCTCTATAGAGTCTCTTTGAAGAGGTCACGGAAGTGCCAAACTTGATTGACACAGGCTCAGAGAACGGCATGATTGCCATGGTTGGGACAGCGAAGCCAAGCCTCTCGATCCCCGCACCCTCATCAAGCATCCATCAATGCCACCGAAGAACTGGGTAACTTTCACCGGACCAAGGGCAAGCCGGGCGGAAGCTGGAAGACAAGGCCGGGCTGCGCACCCACATCTCCCTAAACCCGGTCTCAAACCCTGCGAGTCGGTCCTTGTAAAGGTCCGGTCCTTCCGAGTCATCCAATGGCCTTATGCCGGAGGACCATGATAATGTAGCCATCCATGTATTTCCGTTCTTGCTTAATGAAAAGTCTGACCTTTCGGAGTATCCTCTCATTGCCACTTTAACAACTGATAAGTTAACAAACAACTTAAAAGACATTAATAATTCAATTGATAAAGAAGCAGACACATTAAATGAGCAATACATTAGAGAAGTTCTCGAGCGTTTAGTCGACCAAGAGGACAACCGGGCCCAAGCTGCCGAAGAGGTTATGACCAAAGTGAACCTGGGGTCAGTGTAAGAGCCTAAAGAGACACAAGTGGGCAATTTCTTCACCGATGCAGAAAAAGAAGCCCTGATAAGCCTCCTCCGGGAGTATGTTGACGTGTTCGCCTGGTCATATCAGGACATGCCAGGACTCGATCCCTCGATCGTAGAGCACAGAATTCCCCTGGATCTCGAATCCAAGCACATCAAACAAAGGCTGCGCAAGATCAAGCGAGAGTGGTCCTTGCAAGTTAAAGAAGAGATTGAGAAGATGCTCCGAGTTGGTTTCATTAGAGTGATTGAGTACCCGACTTGGCTCTCCAACATCGTGACGGTCACCAAGGCCAATGGAAAGGTCAAATCTTTGTGTGGATTTCGGGGATCTCAACAAGGCTAGCCCTAAAGATGATTTCCCATTTGCCTAACATCGACATCTTTGGTCGACACCACGGCAAATTTCAAAGTAAAGTCCTTCGTGGAAGGGTTATTTGGATACAACCGAGATCAAGATGTCCGAGGAGGATCAAGCCAAGATCGCCTTCACCACTCCGTGGGGGACATGCGTTACACGGTCATGCCGTTCGGTCGAAGAACGGCTGGGGCTACTTACCGGCGAGGCTGCAGCCCTCTTCCATGACATGATTCACAAAGAAATTGAAGTATATGTCGACGACATGATCATCCACTCCGAGAGGATCGGACATGCGGCACATGACAGATCCGAGAAAGTTCTTCAACTCGAAAAGCACTCCATGAGATTGAACCTGCGAAGTGCACTTTCGGCGTCAAGCGCGGCAAGGTGCTTGGGGTACATGGTTACGAAAGGGGTATCGAAGCCGACCCCAAGAAAATCAAGGCCATCATCGATATGAAGCCGCCTCGAGACTTTAACGAAGTGAAAAGCTTCATGGGAAGACATCGGTACATCGGTCGCTTCATCAACCGGTTGACATCTCTCTGCGAGCCCATGTTCAAACCGATGAAAAAGAATGCCGAGCATCAAATGGGACTCAGAGTGCCAAACGGCTTTTGAGAAGATCAAGACCTACTTGGTGAATCCCCCAGTGCATTGCCCACCACATGAAGACAAGCCACTACTCCCGTATCGACGAATGAGACACGTCAATCGGAGCAATGCCGGCACAAGAATAGAAAGATTCCAAGGTTGAGCATGCAATCTACTTCGTGGCGGAAGCTTCAAGGAAGTGAACTCGGCTACTCGGCATTAGAGAAAACTTGTACCGCCTTGGTATGGGTAGTCGGGAAGGCTGAAACACTACATGCGGTCACATTCAGTGCTCCTGGTCTCCAAAATGGACCCCGTCCGATATCTCTTTGACAAGCCATCCCTGTCAATGCGACTAGCCAAGTGGTCATTCTTCCTGGCTGAGTTCGACATCAAGTACATGGTCAGAAAATCAACAAAGGGCAGAGTCATGGCAGATCAGCTGGCAGACTTCCCAAGCAGTGAACCCAAGGGTCCTGATCCGCAATTTTCGGACGACGAAATCTTTTCACTCGACAGCGCAAACCGCTGGCAACTCTTCTTCGATGGGGCAGCCAACAAGAAGGGGAATGGTATTGGAATGCTCCTTTTCGATCCCAAGGACGAGCATACTCCCATAGCCATCAAGTTGAATTTTGAAACAACCAACAATGCAGCAGAATACGAAGCCTGTGCAGCAGGTCTGGAAGCCCGCCCTCGAGCGCAACATCTCAGAACTGGATGTATACGGAGACTCAGCATTGATCATCAATCAAGTGTCCAACAAATGGAAGACGGTAGATTCTGGCCTCCAGAAGTACCACACGTACATGGAGGAGCTCATTGCTCAGTTCAAGGACATCTCTTTTCATTATTTGCCAAGAGACAAGAACCGCTTCGTAGACGCCCTGGCAACCCTCACCTCTCTTGTCGAAATTCCCGACGGAAAAGCAGTAAAACCCCTCAGAATAGGCAGACGAGAAACACCCGCCTATTGCTGTGAGATCGAAATAAAAAAGGAAACGATCGACGAACCCTGGTACAATCAAATTTACCAGTACCTCCAAAATGGAGAAGCTTCCTTCACAAATGAAGATGGAAAATACAAAGAAGGGATCAAAGCCAAAAACATGATGGCATTAAAACGCCTGACATCCCATTTCGTCATTCTGGGGGGTACTGTGAATGTGTGCCCCAAATTTCGATTGTATTTGGAAATTCACGCGAGTTTGAAGACATCCGGTTTAATTTGAAAAATGGAGTCGCCACGCCATTTTGATTACCTCAAAACTTTGAAAAAAAGGTTTTATGGGTTCGGAGGTTAAGTTACCCCTTGGGAAGAACGGATCGTCGTTCACCCAAGGTGCCTTGCCGGAGCAAGTCTCCCAAGATCTCATTAATTGTGCTTGCTTGCGTGCTTTCTTGTGTGCATGTGTTTGAAAATAAGGGGAGGGAATGTCCCAAGTCGTCTTCCGGACGTACAAACCATTTATTGGTTGTCGCTCGGGATTTCTTGGATTTTATGTATTCGGGATTATGATCCCGTCCTCTTCTTGGACTTGTGATCATTGCATTTTTAACCTCGGGACTTGCCTGATCGAGAGAATGACTCTCTTTATAGTCAAAGATGAGGTTCTTTAGAAAAGGAGGGTCCTTAGCCCATCAATCCTACACTTTAAGACGGTCGAGCTCATATAGATGCTTCATACTCATCTTAAATGATAATTGGAGATATAGGGTTCAAGGTTATCCCTTTTCTAAAGAGATATGAAACCTTTAATGGAAGGAACGATGTAAAGATAGGATCTTTTACACCGGTCCGTTCCAAGGTTGCTAATGGGGGACATGGGGAAATGCATGATTTAAATGACACTTTTAGTGAAAAGATGACATTTTGGTTTGCAAATGATGCTTTTGGTTTAAAGAAGTGACCTTTATGGTTTAAAGAAATGATTTTGTGCAAAGGATGCATTTTATGGGAAAAATAGCATTTTATGTGCAAGTGATGCATAAAGATGTTATTTTGAAAGCAAAGGATGCATTTTATGTATGAAAATGATGTTTGGGTGCAAAGGATGCATTTTTAATGTGAAAAGAGATTTTGAATGCAAAAAGAATGATTTTAATGCATGAAAATGGGTTTTAGGTGCAAAGGATGCACCTTTATGTATGAAAATGGTATTTTAATGAAAAGATGTCATTTTATGTATGAAGATACTATCTAAATTGCAGATAGACATCAGATTATAACATGATGAGGGTTGAAATCAGATTACAGCTTGAAAATATGCAGTTTCTGCAAACTGGCCATGTTTGTCGCGTGACATAGGCTGCCTATGTCGCGTGACATAGGCTGCCTATGTCGCGTGACATAGGCTGCCTATGTCGCGTGACATAATTAGCCACTTTGCAGAGACCTTACAGCTGAGATCTACAGAGGTAGCAAAGCCTTAATAGAGCCAAGTTACTTCACCAATAGATCTCAGAGAGCAAGTATTTCAATAATGAACACTTCAAGAGGGTGTGGATATGAGGGATCCACACTCATCTCGAGTGTTCATGCAAAAAACAATGCCAAGTCGGAGCTTTTACATGAAATGGTATGCAATCAGATATGGATCTAAGCAATATGACACTAAAGCATGCAAGTTTAATCAAGATACATCATTATTAACATATTTAGCATATAGATCTCATGTATAATGAAGGTAGGGAGAGGAAAAGGGTAGAAAATCGTTACCCTTGAAGACCACGACTCCCTATATCAAGTTAGATATAGGGGCCTTCAAAACAGCAACCTCCGGGGCTGAGATCGAGCCTTGGTTTCGTGAGAACCTTTGATTCTTTGTGTGTATATAAAGTGTGTGTAGGATTAGTTGAGTGGTGAGTGATTTGAGAGGTTTAATGGGTGTTTTGGGGGTATATGAGGAGAGGGGATGCTTCCTGAGCGTATTTTCTATAAGGGGGACTGAGTGGTGGAAGAGGGGTGCCCAAAATGAGAGGTGAAGGCCTCTATTTATAGGCTGCCTGCATGGGCTTATTATGTCGCACGACATAACAAGCCATAACCGTTTTCCTTCTAGAAACATGCAAGGTGGCAAGCTTCTAGAAGTCTTCATGGCCTATTATGTCGCGCGACATAAGTAGCCACTTCCAGATTCTTCTAGAAACATGCAAGGTGGCAAGCTTCTAGAAGTCTTCATGGCCTATTATGTCGCACGACATAAGTAGCCACTTCCAGATTCTTCTAGAAACATGCAAGGTGGCAAGCTTCTAGAAGTCTTCATGGCCTATTATGTCGCACGACATAAGTAGCCACTTCCAAATTCTTCTAGAAACATGCAAGGTGGCAGTCTTCTAGAAGGGAATTCCTCATAAAATAAAAATGTGTTTCTTTGGCTCCAAGCAGTCCCTTCTCCCCTTAGGTGGTTTGGAACAGTTCCAGAATTGCTCCGGAACTCTAGGAAAGTCTGGAGAATTGCCAGGAAACTTGCCGGAATTGCCGGGGAACTTAACCGGAAGGCATGAGCCAGATTTGGGTACTTACAGAAGCCCCTCGGCAACGTCACTTGCAGGGCGAGTGGGGTTGTCGATAGAAAAGGATCCAATCTGGCGAATGCCGAGACGGATTGGGTGACCAAGTTGGTCGAGTGGCTGAACCTTTTATGAAAGGCTACCTACGTATCCCGAGTGGGAATCAAGCCATAATCGTAGTTCGGAATTCACTGGGGAAAGGGGTGTCATATGTGACAAATTGGCTGAACCTACAGGAGGCTACCTACGTATCCCGGAGGAATCAAGCCAGGTCGTAGTTCGAGCTTTGACTGAATCGAAATGTTATTCCTTCATCTTGGAATAACGGAGATCGAAATAGAGCGAAATGTTATTCCTTCATCTTGGAATAACGGAGATCGAAAGAGAGAGCGAAATGTTATTCCTTCATCTTGGAATAACGGAGATCGCGAAAAAGGTCGAAATGTTATTCCTTCAACTTGGAATAACGGAGATCGAAAGAGAGAGCGAAATGTTATTCCTTCATCTTGGAATAACGGAGATCGCGAAAAAGGTCGAAATGTTATTCCTTCACCTTGGAATAACGGAGATCGAAAGAGAGCGAAATGTTATTCCTTCACCTTGGAAAAACGGAGATCGCGAAAAAGGTCGAAATGTTATTCCTTCAACTTGGAATAACGGAGATCGAAAGAGAGAGCGAAATGTTATTCCTTCATCTTGAAATAACGGAGATCGCGAAAAAGGTCGAAATATTATTCCTTCACCTTGGAATAACGGAGATCGAAAGAGAGCAAAATGTTATTCCTTCACCTTGGAATAACGGAGATCGCGAAAAGGGTCGAAATGTTATTCCTTCACCTTGGAATAACGGAGATCGAAAGAGAGCGAAATGTTATTCCTTCACCTGGGAATAACAGAGATCGCGAAAAAGGTCAAAATGTTATTCCTTCACCTTGGAATAACGGAGATCGAAAGAGAGCGAAATGTTATTCCTTCACCTTGGAATAACGGAGATCGCTAGAGAGGATGGATTTTGTAAAGAAGATAATTTTTGTAAAGAAATGGGACGTACCCGATAATTTTTGTAAAGAAATGGGACGTACCCGATAATTTTTTTTTTGTAAAGAAAGTGAGAAGGACCCTAGGGTTTTTTTTTAATTATGTTGAGAAATGGAATTGAGAATCCTAGGGACAAAATAATAAAACGAACCACAGGGGTAAATTTGTAAAATAGGCCACAGGGCATTACGTCACTATCGAGGAGACAGGGGTAACTAAAGTTTGGAAAAACTTGAGCGTACTTCTCAATCTGTGATAGAGGTAGCTAAAGTTGGATTTTTGACAATTAGGAAACTGTCGCCTGGCGTTATCTCATTATAAAGGAAATAACGGAGGCGCTTTTTTGGGAGAAAATGTTATCATTAGCAATTGGCACGTTACTTGAGCCTAGGGGTGATTTTTTTTTTCTTGGAAACATGGTAGGGACTGGGTCTGGATGTACATATGGAATGTGTTTAAGACGGGTTTCAAGCAGGTGGGGTTGTATCCCTTGGGTGCGGACTGAACTGCTGTTGTTGCTGAGATGTTGTCAACGTGGACTAGGATTCCCTCTTGGGCTGAGACTGGGTTTAAAACTCGGGTCTCGATGAATGTTCCTTTCTCACATTCTGGCATTTGAAGCTGATGCTGATAGGCTTTTACAACCAAAGACTAAAGCAGATGTCGAAGTGACCAAACCTCTCTTCTAGGGATGGATGCAACTTATCGGAGCCCCGGTCTGAGGAAGAAATTTCTGCAAAGCCCCATGAAAGATCCTTTCACTGGCAAAGCCCCGGTTGGATGAACTGAGCAGGCGAAGTCTTAGGTTTTGAAGAAGTGACTTAATGAAGCCCCAATCTGATGACCTAGCAAAAATCCCAATATGATTGGTACTGCGAAAGTGATCCTGAGGTTGATCTGAACAAAACTGAATCCATCTAGGGACCTAGTGAAGAACCCGATGCGAACCCCAAAAATGACTAAAGAAGCCCCAGTCTAAAGAAATGGCTTGACAAAGCCCCAGACTTGAAGAGTTTCAAGGCAGCCCTAATGCGAATTGTAGCAGAAGATGGAAGACCTATCCTTTCGTACTTACTTTCTTATTTCCTTTAGTCGCTCAGTCAACCTTAAGAAGATGTGAAAGAAAAGATTTTAGAAATGTATACATGCAGGGGCATATTTTTTCGAAAGGTGGGAATAAATCCCGATTTTGTGTTATTTTGATGGCCTTATTCGATGTAGGCACAAAAACTCGCTTTGGGTTTGACTCTTTTGAGAGAGTATAAGCGTAGAAAGGTTGGTAAAAGTGTATGGAAGCCCCTGCTGACAGAAAATCAGTGTTTAGCACTATTTTTCCTAAGATGTAGAAAAGGAAGACTTGTCAAGACATCTGAAAACTTGTTTTATTTACAATGATCACAAGATTGCTTAAAACCCTTTATTAATGTTCGGGTTATTCAACCACTAATCTCGATATGAAAAAACATTCTTATTAGTTATGAGGAGAAAGTCAACCAATGTCACGGATCAAGGTTGGCTGGTATGAAAGAAAGGTTTGTGTACAGGGAGGTCATTGATGAGACCGGGTTTTCGGGATTTGACTGTTTTTTATGGGAAAGGTCATTTGATGAGACCGGGTTTTCGGGAATTTGTATATACTTATGACCGGACCATTGCTGGTTGCCTACGTTCCCCTCATTGTGAGGAGCTCAGGTCGCCGTAGTTCGGCCTTGGCCGGACTGCTTTGGGAAATGGGATTTGTGGTTCCTTTAGTGAAAAGGCTCGGATGAGATGATGAGGCGTGGGCCTCGGGATGATTCCTTGACCAAGTCATTCTTGGACGGTTGCTTCTGATTACTTCCTTTTGCACGTGCCTACAGGCTTATGAAATGCTTCTGCCTTTGCTTCGACCGCCCCGTTGTTATCGACAACTTTCATTCCCTGAGCTTTGATTTTGTCTGTCCGTCAAGCTTTTGATGGGCGGTGTTGGGTCCTTGGCCTCATTTTCTTTTATTTTTATGTGCAACCCTGTTTTTTGCCTAGACTGCCCTTTTTTGGGATTTTCAGCCTAGCTGGGCATTACTCTTTTTGCACCAAGATTTTTTTTCTCTTTTTTTTTTTTTACTTTTATGTGCGACCCTGTTTTTTGCCTAGACTGCCCTTTTTTTGGGATTTTCAGCCTAGCTGGGCATTACTCTTTTTGCACTACATTTTTTTTATTTTCTGAAGCACTTGAGGGCCAAGGCGAGCCCCTGCTTGAATTTTCCTTGACATCCTTGAGGTCGAAGGCAGACTCTCAGATTGTTGTCGACACGGGGTCAATCTTTCGAAGCTGAGTGACCTTTTGTTGTCCCTTGATGATGCCGTCGTCGTTGACTTGGTCAAGGTGATAATGAGGACATGGTTTGGGAAAGTGTATGGCTTGATGGAGGCCTTTTGTGGGGTAAGGAAAGTGTATGGCTTAATGGCATTAGTTGACTTTCTCACACCGATTAATCAGAATGTTAATTATTTCAAGAGATTATTCGTTGAGCAATGCAAATGATCATATAAAATAAAACCATTTCATTAAATGTAATGTAGGCGTGCAAATAATGTCTTAAGTCTAGCAAGAAAAGAAGAAGACTCTTTAATAGAAAATTAAAGATTGATTACAATGTCCGTAGAGGACTTGATTGAAAGAGAAAAGTACTAGAACCTACGAAGGTTGACTGATAGACTATTTTTCTTTTTCTCTCTCTCTTTTTTTTTTTTTTTTTTTTTTTTTTTTTAATCTTGCTTAAGGATAGGTAGACCCTAGTCTAGCTACTCTTCGCTGTCGGACCACATTTCTACCCTTCAACATTGGAAGTAAATTCTTGATGCTCTTTGATCCGAACCTTGGTCATTGACTTGGTCACCATTACGAATGCAGTCCGTCGGTTTTGGTCCATTGGGGCGCTCAAGCTTGCCTGCTTCGATTAACCCTTGGACCGCTCTTTTCAAGGCTATACAGTTGTCGGTTGTGTGGCCATAATGACTATGGAAGGTGCAATGCTCATTCATGTCGAGGAGTGTATTTGAGCTCTTTGGATGGTAGTCTCTAAGGGGCTCCAGGAGGTCTAGCTTTACTAAAGCCTTGAAGATTAAGCCCATAGGTATCCCAAAATCATCAAAATGTTCTCGTTGTCTTGGAGGACCACTATTTATTGGTACCTTCTTGATGTCGTCCATTGTACACAATGCCTTCTTTCCTTTACCAGATGTTGCAGCCGTGTTGGAAGGGTAAGGTCTATAGCGGCGAGACATTTTCAGACCAGAAGTGCTTCCTCGTGCACGAACCCTTTTTATGTAATCATCAATGTAAGCGTCAAGATTCGACTCCTTTGTGTCAGATGCGCGAGATTGGAAGGGTGAGATGGCTTGAGTCAAGCGATTGTCGACACTTTCGCTGCTAGGCTTTTCCTGTATTTTCTTAATTGGCTTTACCAATATTCCTTCGAACGAGTCAATAGGAGCATTAGGACCACACGACCCCGCCACAAGATTGGCATCAGCAAATGAAACCACAGTAGGAAGTACCCTGGTGGGAGAGATGACAGTCTGAGCATTCAAAGCGTGACCGTGACCGTAACCTTCCTTGTAAGTCAAACTTGAAGTATAAGAATACGAACCAAAGGATCGGGAGTGGTGAGACTCATAAGGGGCCTCATAGGGTCTGACAGCTGTCGAAGATGGGGATATATGGCTCGTAATAGTTGAATACCAGGGAGTACTGAGCGCTGATCCAAATGACTGCTGAAGATATGAGATTCGAGGCACCATAAAAGTAGGACTGAACATGTCTTGACCACACTGAGGAACGTGACTGGAAGAGTAATGTGTATACTGTACTTGGTGAGCAGGAGCAACTTGCGTAACAGCTGAGTGCAGAATTGGATGAGGAGCATTTGACCTTGTCTGACTTCCTAACTGGAGGAGAAGGGTAGAGCTTGGAGCCTAAGGAGCGAACTGATCCAAATTGGTTTGCGGGGTCATGTCAAGCTGTCGGGCTTGGGAAGCTGCAAACTGACCCATTCCAAGATGATGACCTAAACCCGACCGGGCCGTGAAGCGGTAAACCGACCCATTCCAAGATGATGACCTGAACTCGACCGGGCCGAGAAATCGGGGTAGCCGTAGCATTTGCTCTCTTGGTGGTGAACAAAGCTGGGTCTTATCTGAGGAGGTGAGGGCATCGGGACCCTGATGGCTTGGGACATTGGAAAGGACTGCAAAGGGGTAGTCCTTGGCAAGGGATCATATGTGGATGGAGGAGGGCATTGGTTATAGGATAGAGGAGCTGAAATTGCTGCATCTGGAGTTTCATCTTCTACCAGGGAACCATTGGCTTCGACCACTATCTGAACCCTATGGCTACGGAGCGCATCAATGATCATGGCTTGCTGTTCCTCATGGACCTTATGACTCTTTTCCAGGGCTAAGGCTAGCTCTTCTTCCCTAGTCATCTGATTACCCAAACCACTGCTGTTCTCTGTCAAATCGGCCATTCTGACTCTTTGAACTTGACAATACTGAGGATTCTGGCGAACTGTCTGAGAATTCTGCGCTAACAAGTCGCTGACCCGGTGTTCTCACCCACTTCTTTCTTGCTGCGGGAAAGGGATAGGCAAGGTTTAGACTTGGGGGTAGGCAAGATTTAGACTCGGAGTAAGCAAGGTTTAGACTCGGAGATGGGTGAGGTTTAGACTCGAAGGTGGATAAGGTTTAGACTCGGGGACAAGTGTTTAGGCTGAAAGCTCAAGTAACATGCACTTATCGCTTAACATTTTCTCCTAATCCTAATTGATCGGAAAAGATGAGACCTTGAAAAGACAAGATCGAAAATCGGAGATCGGACCGAAAAGGTCTCGATTAGGGATTTGACCATGAAAGGTCGGGATAGGAAAATAGGAAATCGGACCGAGGGGGTATCGATTAGGGATTTGACCATGAAAGGTCGGGATAGGAAATCGGACCGAGGAGGTCTCGATTAGGGATTTCAGAGACAGGACCATGCAATTATGATTACATTAATTGTTCAAGTTTACTTAAAACAATGTCTTTTATTTAATTTCTATTTGGTTGGAAAAGGGGGTTTTGCCCTTCTTTTTCGCAACTACTCTAGATCCTGGATCAGTGGGTTCCGTCACTATGTCTATAAGCCCCTCGTATTCCACCTGTATTTCGACCTCCCAGGGTGGACAGCCCCGGGCGAGGGTCCTATAGGGCACGCGGATCCCACCGACCGAGAGTAAAGAACGCTCCTAACGGGTCTAGCGGGTCATAGGAACTTTCAACGCACGAGCGATGCGGATTATAGTCAAGGCAATACCGGGAAAGTCTCGTCTTTCTGCCTTGATAGAATTTTGGCAGAATTTCACTTGAGTGAATGACATTTTGACTTTCGGTAATGTCCGAAAAGATAATAGGCATGGGTCGGGCGGCAAAAGCCGGATGACACAGTGTCACATTGAACTTCGTTGCATACGCCGGGCGTGAGTCAGAATCGAAGTCAATGCCGGGTCAAGATCTTGCCAATTTTTCCTTGTCGGAATTTTGGCAGAGCTTCGCTTGAGCGAAAGATCTTTTGATTTGTTGGCAAAGACTCGGTCTCGACTCTTACGCATTCCGTGCGGGTCAAGGTCAAAGTCACTGTCGGAGTCAAGATCCTACCAATTTTTCCTTGTCGGAATTTTGGCAGAGTTCCGCTTGAGCGAAAATCTTGGCTTCCGTTATGAACTAAGGCTTGACCTTTACGAGGGTATGCAATTGGGCTATATGACACGGACTAGACCAAAAACCAACCAAAAGTCACGGTTTTTTGAAACGTGTGACACGGACTGTGCATTGGTCGACACTGGCTGCCATGGGGAGGTTGGAATGATTCCGTGCGCGCCCGGGAGCATCGTAAGGCTGTCCGTGGATCGCACTGGAACCACTCCGGGTTTGAAGGACGTGCGTGCAAAGTGTACAGGATATATCAGGTGCGCGTAGTGTGCGGTCTCCTAAAAATGTTCCTTTTTTGAGTTAAAACAGAGATTTTCATAAATGTGTTTTAAAGGAATGATTTTTCGGGACGGGGAGAATGCAACAGATAAGCACGTAAATTTTCTGGGAGCCCCAGTCAGTCTTGGAGCTGAGTAGCCCCAAGCTGCTAGGACTGCCAGATTAACCATAATTTTTCCTGGTGGAATTGCCACTGAGGTCGCCCGGTCAGAATCCAAGGAGGATTGAGCCGTACGACTGCATGGATCAATTTTCCAGGTTCCACTCCTTTGCTATTTTTCGGGTTGTTTCCCGTTCAAAGTATGCACAAATTCCAACATGCAAATGATGCAATGCAAGGTAAAGAAAGCAAGCACGATTAATGAAATCAGCGACGGGAGTCTAACCCGCTCAAAGGGAAAAGCTTTTTTTATTTTATTTTTTTTCAAAATTTTTTTTGAAAAGGGATACTGGTACGTGGGATTGTTAAACCACCGGTTATCCCAAGCCCCGGGTTAGGGAGCGATACAGGAAGGTTAAGTGGTTTCCACCTATATACCAAGTATCGATTTTTTTGTTTTGAAAATAAAGCTTTTCTCCTTTGGGAATTCCCCAGCGGAGTCGCCAAACTGTGAATGTGTGCCCCAAATTTTGGTTGTATTTGGAAATTCACGCGAGTTTGAAGACATCCGGTTTAATTTGAAAAACGGAGTCGCCACGCCATTTTGATTACCTCAAAACTTTGAAAAAAAGGTTTTATGGGTTCGGAGGTTAAGTTACCCCTTGGGAAGAACGGATCGCCGTTCACCCAAGGTGCCTTGCCGGAGCAAGTCTCCCAAGATCTCATTAATTATGCTTGCTTGCGTGCTTTCTTGTGTGCATGTGTTTGAAAATAAGGGGAGGGAATGTCCCAAGTCGTCTTCCGGACGTACAAACCATTTATTGGTTGTCGCTCTCGATTTCTTGGATTTTATGTATTCGGGATTATGATCCCGTCCTCATATTGGACTTGTGATCATTGCATTTTTAACCTCGGGACTTGCATGATCGAGAGAATGACTCTATTTATAGTCAAAGATGAGGTTCTTTAGAAAAGGAGGGTCCTTAGCCCATCAATCCTACACTTTAAGACGGTCGAGCTCATATAGATACTTCATACTCATTTTAAGTGATAATTGGAGATATAGGGTTCAAGGTTATCCCTTTTCTAAAGAGATATGAAACCTTTAATGGAAGGAACGATGTAAAGATAGGATCTTTTACACCGGTCCGTTCCAAGGTTGCTAATGGGGGACATGGGGAAATGCATGATTTAAATGACACTTTTAGTGAAAAGATGACATTTTGGTTTGCAAAGGATGCTTTTGGTTTAAAGAAGTGACCTTTATGGTTTAAAGAAATGATTTTGTGCAAAGGATGCATTTTATGGGAAAAATAGCATTTTATGTGCAAGTGATTTTGCATAAAGATGTTATTTTGAAAGAAAAGGATGCATTTTATGTATGAAAATGATGTTTGGGTGCAAAGGATGCATTTTTAATGTGAAAAGAGATTTTGAATGCAAAAAGAATGATTTTAATGCATGAAAATGGGTTTTAGGTGCAAAGGATGCACCTTTATGTATGAAAATGGTATTTTAATGAAAAGATGTCATTTTATGTATGAAGATACTATCTAAATTGCAGATAGACATCAGATTATAACATGATGAGGGTTGAAATCAGATTACAGCTTGAAAATATGCAGTTTCTGCAAACTGGTCATGTTTGTCGCGTGACATAGGCTGCCTATGTCGCGTGACATAGGCTGCCTATGTCGCGTGACATAATTAGCCACTTTGCAGAGACCTTACAGCTGAGATCTACAGAGGTAGCAAAGCCTTAATATAGACAAGTTACTTCACCAATAGATCTCAGAGAGCAAGTATTTCAATAATGAACACTTCAAGAGGGTGTGGATATGAGGGATCCACACTCATCTCGAGTGTTCATGCAAAAAACAATGCCAAGTCGGAGCTTTTACATGAAATGGTATGCAATCAGATATGGATCTAAGCAATATGACACTAAAGCATGCAACTTTAATCAAGATACATCATTATTAACATATTTAGCATATAGATCTCATGTATAATGAAGGTAGGGAGAGGAAAAGGGTAGAAAATCGTTACCCTTGAAGACCACGACTCCCTATATCAAGTTAGATATAGGGGCCTTCAAAACAGCAACCTCCGGGGCTGAGATCGAGCCTTGGTTCCGTGAGAACCTTTGATTCTTTGTGTGTATATGAAGTGTGTGTAGGATTAGTTGAGTGGTGAGTGATTTGAGAGGTTTAATGGGTGTTTTGGGGGTATATGAGGAGAGGGGATGCTTCCTGAGCGTATTTTCTATAGAGGGGGACTGAGTGGTGGAAGAGGGGTGCCCAAAATGAGAGGTGAAGGCCTCTATTTATAGGCTGCCTGCATGGGCTTATTATGTCGCACGACATAACAAGCCATAACCGTTTTCCTTCTAGAAACATGCAAGGTGGCAAGCTTCTAGAAGTCTTCATGGCCTATTATGTCGCGCGACATAAGTAGCCACTTCCAGATTCTTCTAGAAACATGCAAGGTGGCAAGCTTCTAGAAGTCTTCATGGCCTATTATGTCGCACGACATAAGTAGCCACTTCCAGATTCTTCTAGAAACATGCAAGGTGGCAAGCTTCTAGAAGTCTTCATGGCCTATTATGTCGCACGACATAAGTAGCCACTTCCAGATTCTTCTAGAAACATGCAAGGTGGCAGTCTTCTAGAAGGGAATTCCTCATAAAATAAAAACGTGTTTCTTTGGCTCCAAGCAGTCCCTTCTCCCCTTAGGTGGTTTGGAACAGTTCCGGAATTGCTCCGGAACTCTAGGAAAGTCTGGAGAATTGCCGGGAAACTTGCCGAAATTGCCGGGGAACTTAACCGGAAGGCATGAGCCAGATTTGGGTACTTACAGGTATGTTGTACAAAAAGCGCCACCAAGGGCCACTCCTTCGGTGTATAAACAAAGAAAAAGCCAGCGAGCTGATGAACGAAGTTCACAACGGAACCTGCGGTCCACACATGAACGCCCGAGCATTGACACAGATCATTCTCCGTATGGGATACTACTGGATATCAATGGAAACAGACTGCATCCAGTTCGTCCGAAGCTGCGACAAATGTCAACGGTTCTCCAACCTCAATCACATCCCTCCTCATGAACTCTATTGCATGACTACACTATGGCCTTTCGCCACATGGGGAATCGACGTCATCGGTAAGATCACTCCACCAGGGAGCAATGGTCACGAGTTCATTCTAGTCGCAGTTGACTACTTCACCAAATGGGTAGAAGCCAGATCGTACAAGGTACTGAATTCTAAGAAGGTGGCCGAGTTCATCCGAGAGAACATCATGTGCCGATACGGAGTGCCCAACGAGATCATATCCGACAATGGGACTCACTTCGAAGGAGATTGTGACCAACTTCTGACCGAATTCAGAGTCACATGTCACAAGTCTTCTCCTTACAGACCACAAACCAATGGTGCAAGAGAGGCACCAACAAGACTCTCGCCATGATAATCGAAAAATGACAACCAGAGGTCGGGACCGGCCCAAAAGCTACATTTAGCCCTCTCGGGGATACGTAACATCGCCGAACTGCCACAGGGGAGACTCCGTTCGCGCTTACCTACGGAATGGAAGCAATGCTACCCGTGGAATTGGAAATTCCATCCCTCCGAGTCCTCTTGGAAAACGGGATCAATGAAGTCGAATGGCTACAGAGCCATCACGACGAACTTGCTCTACTCGACGAGCGCAGGTTGAAAGCCATGGAGCACACTCGAGCCTACCAGAGCAGAATGGCCCGAGCATTCGATAGGAAAGTCAAGATCCGAGACATCAGAGAAGGCGACTTGGTGCTAAAGGAAAAGCCTCCTACGCAGACCAATCCCCTCGGAAAGTGGGAGCCTACCTGGATAGGACCGTTCGTGGTACAAAGAATCTTCTTCGGAGGAGCCATGAAGCTAGCAGATTTGGACGGAAACCCTTTCGTTAACCCCGTGAACGGAAGCAAGCTCCGCAGATACTTCGTTTGAGGAAGAGCACGAGTCAACTCACCTTCCCCATACACCGTCCCCTCAGTAAAATTAAAGTGCTAAAAGAGTAATACCCAACTGGATACATTCCCGCTAATGATCCAGGTAAAAAACAGGGTCGCACTTCTTTTGTCTTTGCTTGTATCAAATTCACCTAAAAGTGTCGAACTACGGTGACCTGAGCCCCTTAGTCCAATTGTAAAAGGGGAACGTAGGCAGCCATCATTGGTTCGGTCTAAAAAACAAAAAAAAATAATAAATAAGCATCAATTGCTCGTGTTTCGAAAAACTCTTTTCATTTAACCTACAAATTCATTACGGTTAAAACATTCTTTGATGAGTTCAAGCACGGTCAACTCTTGACTCGCTACACGCTAGCAAAACTACAATAAAATATTAATCAATTAATGTGTCTGCAATGACAGTGGGTGGATACTCTGGACAGCAAGGTCAACCTAGTTTCCCGTACTAGGTCCTTCATCCTTCTTCCCCTTCCCTTTTCCCCGGCGAGTGTTCTTCACCTTCACAGGAAATATTCCGGTAGGCCTTCTACTTGGCTCAGGGACTCTTCCCGACGCCTCCGTCAACCCTGTGGCTGTCAACGCAGCCCCTTCTCTAGCTCTGTCTCGAGCTGCCTCGCTTCGAGCCATCATAACAGTGCTTTGATTGGCCTCCCGATCAGCATTGGTCTCATAATCAGCCATGGCATTGCCAGTACGATTCCTAGGGTTAGCCCTTGCTTTGGTCCTCCTCAAGGTCGAGCTGTCCAGGTGATCAGCACCCAACAACTCATTCCGTCTCCACAAGATAGCCATCTGTGTCTCCCCCATACACTCTTCGTACTCGGTTCGTATCTGCGTCGACAGAATAGTGCCCCCTCTTCGGTGAAGGAGAACCCCGGCAGGAAAGGACGTGTATTGCCACCACCGCGTGAGCAGCAATAGCGTCAAAGGATCTTCCATCGCAAAGATCCCACCTCAAAGGTAGCAAAGATAACTCAAATCCGTTAGTGGCACCCGCTCCAACCCGTACCGTCGCAGTAACCAACGATGGAATGTAGAAAGACGTCCGAGACAGCCGACACTCTGACAACCAAAAGACCCTCCTGAGCGGTCCGACAAGTCTGTAACTTCCAATGAGGAACCCACCATCGCAAGTGATGCGTGCGGAGTCTGGCCATCCAGAGCTCCAGTTCAGCTTGATCGCCCCCTATCACCAGAGGACGTCGAGAAAAGGACCAAGGGTCACAGGACATTGGCACCTCGTGCATCATCTGCAGTCTCTCCCTTAACCACATGGTAAGCATAGCGGGACTCCTTCCCCACATGTATCGGCCACGGCCGCCATCCGACCTATGCCCAGGAACGTCTCGCCTAAGACTAATCGGCACGATGTCTCCCGCTCCGACACTGCCTCACCGGGTCCAAAGGTACACTTGTGATGGCACATACCCGAGACGTGAATGTGAACAGAGTAGCAATCGCGCACAGAGCAAACGCGTCCCACGCAAAGACGCTCCTCGGCTCGACAAATCTTTCGGGCAGTCCCGAAATGTCAACATAATCGGTATTCGCACGGCATCCCGCATGCTTCTCCAGTAGAGATACCAAGCAAAGACACTAGCTTCTCAATAGTGGCCATGCCACCAAAGCATACGGAAGAACTAGCCGTTCCGTCTCGGGTCCTCCTGCACGGCCGAAATCTTCGAATGTAGGAGTGATTTCGTTGTACGAAAAGCTGTACACGTTCCTCTGTACGTCCCAGAACCGAGATGCTGCTCTCAAAAGATCCCAATCTGGCATGAACTCCTTCAAAGCCCAAACAGATTTCATCCCGTAACAACCTTCAAAAAATCCCTTGTTCTGCCTCGTGTGGTTCCGTACCCACGACTGAAAGTTTTCCAAGTATCGCTCTTGCATCCGAGACGACAACTTAGGAAAGGGAGCCATGACAGAAAGTGAAGAAAAGCCTTAAGAATTGGAAAGGAATTCAGCCAAAAGATCGAAACAAAGGCGTAGTTTTTACAAATTGCAAAGCTGAAACTGCAATTTAAAGGAATCTGGAAATTCAATCCTAGTCAACTCTGCAGCCAGCTGCTCCCAAATTGGAAGCAATTCCAAACAGTCCCCTGTTCACACCTTTATGAAACCAACGTGCTGCCCCTGGTTTCATTCAATCCATATCAATATCCCTTCCGCCCCGGGCTTGTGTAACAGTGCAGTTAATTAAATATTAGTGCATATAGGCTTAAATTTTGACCCGTTCAATTTTTAATGCATGTTTCATTATTTATTTTTTGATCAACCTACTTGCTTATTTGTCGAAAATAAAAGAAGGTAATCACTAAATGGAAGTGCGAAATACAGGTTCCGCCCCACGGGCGCCTTCTTCGAATACAGTTCAGATCAAATTGTTCCTGACAATACATGCATTTTGTCTAAACAAAGCAGTAAAAAAAAGAGAAGGGAGGACTACTCCGAGTCCTGCTCGTCATCCGAGCACTCGACGTACTGCTTCGCCGTTGCCGGATCCGTCGCAAACAAGAAGTCGCCAAATTCCTCCAGGCGGGAATATGCAAAAGGCCTCCTCGGCGTATGCGAACTCGAGGACTCTCCCCTCTCGTGCCCCGAGTGCGAAGAAGAAGGAGCTCCAAACCCAGCCGTTTCGCTCGCGAACTGGCCAAATCCCTGTGCAAAGTCCTCCCCACCAGCTGTGGGAGCAGGCGAACCTCTCGGCCTAGACGGCCTTGGCTCGCGGACATCCACGCTCCTCCGGGAACTGCACCGCATGAACTCCACGAGTCTCCTAGCGTAGGCGGCCCACCCATCCACCAGCCTCATAGCGTCGTTGTACGTACGGCTAGACACCTGTGAACCAGGAAGGTCATCAGAAGACGAACAGAAAGTACAGATGCAACATTTGCAGAATACTACTATCAAAAGCAGAAAATCAAAGAGTGTTCACCGAAGCATTGGGGTCAGCCCTGTATCGTGGTCTCGGCTCATCCGGGAGTGGGATCACCAATCGTCTGCGTGAGCCATCCAGTCCCTCGTACGCCAGCCTTGCACGTGGGATCGGAAGATCTCGAGGACCTCCAGGGACCTCGCCCTCCCTATGCTGCACCTGCGGGCTCCTCAGCCTCATCCTCAAGAAAGTATCATAGTCGGCTCCCACTATTGTGAATGTGTGCCCAAATTTTGTTTTTGTTGGATTCACGCGAGTTTGAAGACATCCGGTTTAATTTGAAAAACGGAGTCGCCACGCCATTTTGATTACCTCAAAACTTTGAAAAAAAGGTTTTATGGGTTCGGAGGTTAAGTTACCCCTTGGGAAGAACGTTTGGCGTTCACCCAAGGTGCCTTGCCGGAGCAAGTCTCCCGTGATTTCATTAATCGTGCTTGCTTGCGTGCTTTCTTGTGTGCATGTGTTTGAAAATAAGGAGGGAATGTCCCAAGTCGTCTTCCGGACGTACAAACCATTTGTTGGTTGTCGCTCGGGATTTCTTGGAATTTATGTATTCGGGATTATGATCCCGTCCTCATCTTGTGACTTGTGATCATCGCATTTTTAACCTCGGGACCCTCGGGACTTGCGTGATCGAGAGAATGACTCTCTTTTTGGTCAAAGATGAGGTTCTTTAGAAAAGGAAGGTCCTTAGCCCATCAATTCTACGCTTTAAGACGGTCGAGCTCGTATAGATGCTTCATACTCTTTCTTAAGCGATAATTGGAGATATAGGGTTCAAGGTTGTCCCTTTCTAAAGAAATATGGAACCTTTAATGGAAGGAACGATGTAAAGATAGGATCTTTTACACCGGTCCGTTCCTAGGTTGCTAATGGGGGAATGGGGGAAATGTATGTAAAAATGACACTTTAATGAAAAGATGACATTTTTGGGTTGCAAATGATGCACTTAGTTTAAAGAAATGATCTTTATTGCAAATGATGCATAAAGATTTGATTTTTATGCAAATGATGCATTTTTGAAGAAATTGGCATTCATTATGCAAATGATGCATAAAGATTGCATTTTGAAAAGCATATGATGCTAGTTTATGGTAAAGACATGGTCTTTAAAGCAAATGATGCTTGGAAAAGTGATTTTGGATGCAAATGATGCATTTTGATTGAAAAGGTTTGATTTTTATATGCAAAGGATGCATGAAGATGACATTTTTATTTGAAAATGGGGGTTTTAGGTGCAAAGGATGCACCTTTATAGGAAAAGACTACATTTTTATGACAAATGATGTCTAATGCATGCAAAAGGGGAAGGGGAATATGAAGATATGCTCTTTAATCTACCAAGTCCCAAGCAATATAAAAGTAATGCAATGAGCAATTTATAAAGCAATTAGGATGCGAGGTTAGGGCGTGCGAGGTTACCAATGGCTTCCTTATTCTTCGGGCGGAGCTAGGAGGAGAGGTTGGTCTTGGATCTTCAAGGAGGAGGGAGGGAGCTTCTTGGCCTTCTTCTTCACCTTCTTGGATCTTCAACAGCCTCTTGGGAGTATTTCTTCGTATTATGTGTGGTGTTGTTGGAAATTGTTGTTTTGAAATGGGTAGAGGAGGGCTCTATTTATAGGCGACCTGGATAAGGCTAATGAAGCCGTGCGGCTAAGGGCAAGAAGCTAATGCGGCCGTGCGGCATTATCCACAATGACTCAAAGCATTCTAGAACCATGCAAGGTGGCAAATTCTAGAACCTTCCCTCCTAATTAAGAAAACGTGTTTCTTAATTAGGAAGGATTCCTTCAGCCCTTATTTAATTAAAAACAGTTCCGAATGTTTCCTAACACTAGGAAGGTTCTGGGGAATTACCGGAAAACTTACCGAAATTGCCGGAAATTTAACCTAAGGCATGAGCGATTTGGGTACTTACTGTAAGCCCCTCGGCAACGTCACTTGCAAGGCGAGTGGGGTTGTCGATAGAAAAGGATCCGATCTCGGCGAATGCCGAGACGGATTGGGAGACCAAGGTGGTCGAGTGGCCGAACCTCTTATGAAAGGCTACCTACGTATCCCTGAGGAATCAAGCCAGCCGTAGTTCGGAATAGATCCGCTGGGGAATGGAGAAGAGAAACCGGTCTCTGTACCGGGGAAATAGAATGGAAAATGACCTAGGAGGTCAAGCAATTGATCCTACCGGGGATATGCTAGAAGTGACCAAGGTGGTCGATAACAAAGTCTCTTATGAGAGACTACTTCATCACCGAGGAGTGACGGAGGAAAAAGGGTGACCAAAGTGGTCGGATGGTCGGACCTTTTATAAAAGGCTACCTACGTATCCCGGAGGAATCAAGCCTTGATCGTAGTTCGAGCATCACTAGATAGGTAGGAACGATGTCTAGGATCCTCGAGGGTTTGACAATTAATGGAGGATGTCACCTGATTGACAATTAATGGAGGTTGTCACCTGATTGACAATTAATGGAGGTTGTCACCTGAGAAAACTGGAGCTTACGTCACTATCGAGAAGATAGAGGTAGCTAAAGTTGAGAGAAACTTAAGCGTACGTCACTATTCGGGATAGAGGTAGCTTAAGTTAAGAGAAACTTGAGCGTACGTCACTATTCGGGATAGAGGTAGCTTAAGTTAAGAGAAACTTGAGCGTACGTCACTATTCGGGATAGAGGTAGCTTAAGTTGAGAGAAACTTGAGCGTACGTCACTATTCGGGATAGAGGTAGCTTAAGTTAAGAGAAACTTGAGCGTACGTCACTATTCGGGATAGAGGTAGCTTAAGTTGAGAGAAACTTGAGCGTACGTCACTATTCGGGATAGAGGTAGCTTAAGTTAAGAGAAACTTGAGCGTACGTCACTATTCGGGATAGAGGTAGCTTAAGTTAAGAGAAACTTGAGCGTACGTCACTATTCGGGATAGAGGTAGCTTAAGTTAAGAGAACTTAGCATACGTCACTATTCGGGATAGAGGTAGCTTAAGTTTAGAGTTTTGACAATTCGGAGGTTGTCACCTAGAATTATCCCGTTATAACGGAATTAACAGAGGCGACTGAGAAGAAAGCTTAATTGCTTAAGAGATAAGGGATATCTTCTGAAAAAGATGTTATCTTGGTTAAAAGATAACGGAAATTGCATGCCCAAGTGGAAGGTCCAAAGGTGGATTGTAATTTTCTCGCTCGTAGCGAATGAGGCCGCCCGGCATGAGATGGAGAAAAGGAGCCGTACGGCTAGAGACCTCGTTTTTTCCAGATTATTTAAAATCAGATTTGAACGGGCCATTGGCATTACATTGCCGCCCAAGAACGCAGAGAGAGAGAAGAGAGGAAGAGAATTTCGAAATTCTTTCAATCCCCTTGCTTCCCTTTGATTTGAGATGGATCCGAGGGCAATCCCATACCGAGGCAAGCAAGAAGAAACATCTCGGTGGCCGCCTGAGGAGGAGGAGAAAGGAGCTCGTTCGAACGGAAAGAAAGTATGACTTTCTTACGCCTCCGTCTGAGCTTTACCCGGGAGAAGGGAGCATAAATCAACGAACCCGCGATCGGTTGGGGTAAGCATTCTTAATTTGCTCAATTCCGTCGATTTTGATTGAATTTTGAATGATTTAGGGCTTGACCCGAATTTAGGAATTTTCTAGGATTTTCCTAGGATTTTTGAATGATTTTGAGACATTGATGAATAACCTATGAGGCTAAGAATATGCAATGTGCAATTTGTTTGACAAAAATAATGGGAATGACCCACTTTTTTCTCGCAAATAAAGTAAGAATGAGAAAATTGTCTAAAGTGAGACGGAGTTCTTGCATGTGCTAGAACTAGGTCAAAATTTTGAGAAAACATGATTTTGGAAGATGAAAAGGATTCATGCATGCCATTTTTGAAAGAATAATGCTTATGTGCAAAGAATTGTGAAAATTGTGATTTTGTGCTTTAGGAAAGTAATGGGACTTGACATGACGCGTTTCAAGTGATGAAAGACGCTTTTTTGATGCAAAGGATGCTAGAAAAACTTTTGTGAATGCTTTTCTTTTGAAAACATGTGCACTTTTTGAATATATGAATGCTTTTGAAAATGATGAAGGACTGACACATTTCTTTGTTGTTTGTGCTGTCTACAGGAGAACAAGTCTAGAGGACCTTCTGAGATTGCGGTTAAGCTTTGGCAGAGGATGCCGGATTTCGAGAAGAATGGGGTGAACCCCAAGAATTTGGTGAGGGCTACCGGCCTAGATTCGTTCGTCGAGGCTATCGGCAGGGGTGTTCACATCACCTCGAAGAGCAAGGGCTTGATCCAGCCCTTTCGAGTTCCTCGTGGGACAAGACACATAGCTTTCACCCGAGCCGGGAGAGCCGACAGTGACTCCCGCCGACTTCACAGCTATTATCGGCCTACGCTCACCGGGAGGCCCGTGACTTGAGAGACCACATTACGCGAGGAGTTCCGTGCTTTGGTCGGGTTTGAGCCGATTCCTGCGGGCCGGGGATGGAGACGCTGAACGCCGAGGTGGCGCTCGTACTTGCATGCGTAACTTTGTCGCTAATGATGTGATCGCCCAAAGCCACTGGCTAGAGCCTTTGCATGGTTGATGCTATCGCCACTATCTTCGCTAATTCTCGGGACGCTAGCTATGACTCTGCCTCCTCGACTCTCTGGTTGATGTGGATGGGATAGGGACGGTCTCTTGGGGAGAGGCCGGATTGGCGGAGTTGTACTTCTCGTTGGACATGTACAAATGGAACAAAGCCGCTTCCATGGATCGCTTCTCATTTGCCCTCGAGGTAGTCTCCTTTCTTTTCTCTTTCTCTTTCTGTCTTGAGACTTTTATGAGAGAGAGAATGACCTTTTGATGCTTTGAATATGCAGGCCTGGTTTTGCGAGGTGATCGGGTTCTTCCCTTGGAACCAGCAGAGTGATGTCACCATCTTCCCTGCTATGGTTCGCTGGAGGGGAGATGCGAGGGATAAATTCACGGGGAAGACCCGGATCACTTTCGACTACAAAATGGTGAGGCCGATCATCAATAAGGACGGGCACGACGGAGTGGACTTCTACCCTTGGGGCAGGTATCCAGAGATTTTGTTGGGAGATGCCATTGAGGCGACTAGGCAGAGGAGGTGGCTCACTGGGCTGACATGTGATGTCATTTACTTGGGGGACCGTTTCTCGAGGTAGCATGGCCATGTCCCTCCATTGACGCCATTACTCCTCAGATCCTCCAAAGACGGATGCTACAGCCTGTGGATTGGCCGAGGATGAGATTGCTAGGTACCAGTGTGCGTGGCCGCAGAGGAGTACTTCGACATGGACACCCCTACGCCGTGTTTGTGGAGCAGCCGCCCGAGGACGCCACGTAAGCTAGTGAAGCCGGCGGTCACTCGTGGATATGGGGAGGATGAGCCATCGACCCGCCGATCCCTCCCCGCGCATCCTGTCCTACGTGGTCCATGGAGTACCGAGGAGGATGAGGATACCTGTCCCCGATGCTAGGGAGCCCCAAGACACCTTGCCGCCCGACAAAGACTGTAAGTATACTTTTAGGGTCCTTCCTTTTCGCCTTTCGCATTTTTCTCGCTTTTTGCAATTTTCGAGATTTTCCGAGATTTTTCTCTTCTTTTTTTTTCTCGTGTTCCAGCTCGCACCTACGATGATTAGTCCGGTCGTGCAATAGGGCCGGAAGGACATGTGCCGGTCCCTTCGAGGAAGCCGGCTCGCGCTTCGAAGGCAGCAGCTGATGCACAGTGAGCCCGGGCGCAAGAGACGGCACGTCTGGGGCACAGCGTCTACCTCATCGGCCCTGAGTACTCTTCCAAAGTGCCATGCCTCGGGCGGGGACCCAACGCCGACATCTTGGAGCAACCGGGCCGAGTATGGGCACGATAATGTCCATTTGTCTCGACGTGAGCGACTGTGAGGACCCGATGAGGGAGGCTAGCATCTACGAGCCGAGTAGCGATGAGGAGGAAGAAGAATCTGAGGCCTAGGAGGTCTCTAGAGTAGATTTGGAACAAAAACAAACAATGAACAATTTTTATGCACACTTTGTTTATTTTTTGCTTTATTTGGGCGCCGATGGGGCGAAGACATTGTATTTATGTTTTATTTGCTTTTCTAATTCATGCTTTTTCAATTTGCATATTATCTCGAGCCTTGGGGCGACTTTTTTGCTTGGAATTGGCTAAACCGGGCCAAAATGATTTATAATGGTATATAAATGCTTGAATGGCTTCGGACATGTTTTTGTACGTGTTTTGGTTGAAAAAGTGGGGTGAAAACTCCCTTGGGCAGCAACTTTGGTTGCCGCAGAATTTTTTTCGCAGAGGGCTAATGTAGCCGTGCGGATAGGTCTCTGGGCAAATGAAGCCATGCGGCTCACGCCTGTCTCGAACCGGTTATTTTCTCGAATAAAAGCAAGGCTTGGCCATTTCATTTCATTTTCAACATAGACTTGTCCCAATTGTTCCCAGAGCACATTTTGGACCTAAAAGCACCATCTTTGATCATTTTGCGATGGAGAAGCCCGTCGATTGCAAAGGGGGAAGCGAGACCGTTTTCCGTCCGATCTTCAATCTTGGGTGAGACACAACTTCCAATCTCATAGGGGACTGCTTGATTCTTCCTTCAAGATCAAGTCTTTATGGCATTTGAGGGATCTCCCGCCCGATTGGGACCTTTTGAGAGCCGCAAAGAAAGTTCGGGGACGTCCGGAGACATGTTTACCGCTTTTCTTACAACGAGATTGTCCCGACGCATGAAGACTTCCGAGCCTTGATTGGGGTCCCGAGATTGAGGCTATATCTATTCCGCTGATCGGAGACGTGCCGGTGACGGTAAAGCTTGCATCTTTTCTCGCAGATTCCTTTGGGAGAGGCCGAGAGGATGATGATAGCCCGGATAGGATTGACCTTCGATATCCCGTGTTTGGGTCTCCAGATATGGCCGCGACCACGGTGGCTATGGATGCTTTCATTCTTTGCGTATTCTCTCGCTCCGTTCACCGCCGAGTCCGTGGGATCCGTCATAGTGGTCTCTTGGACATGGTTAGAGACTCGCAAGGCCGGGAAGGATATTGTCCCGCCGGTTTTGGGAGAGACACTTCATGGGATTGACAGATGGCTCGGGAGACCATTTCATGAGATCCGGGAGTCCCGCCGTGTTGACCTTATGGCGCAGGAGAGGCTCTGGCTTTGCTGTGTGGGCTTTGCCGACTCGGCCCTTTGGGTGATTTCTCGGAGAGGTGCACCGAGGCAACAGGACTGTGGTAACCGGGAGCCGACGATGGCTAGGCTATCCACTTCGGACATCCGTTGGTGGATACCTCATTGGAGGTTGCACATCAGAGGATATTTCAGGAGTCCTATGCCGCGAGGGTTCCAGGATTCCGCCGGTCATCCTTCTACATACCCCGCTTAGTATCCAGGCGCTTTGGGGCTTTACAGAGCCATCGAGTGATTGGGAGGACATCCGGACCATGGAGGTGGTGTCATTGGACATGAGGGATCCAAACAGCCTTCTCTTTCTTCTCGAGGGCTTGACATATGCCGCTTTCCCACCTGTGGCTATCTTCAGGAGCAGAAGAGCACCATCTTGACCACCGTCTACTTGGATTGGTACGAGAGGGAGATGGGAGCGACTCAGTCATCTTGGAGGAGAGACGTCGAGCTTTATTGGGAGCCGATCGCGACTCGAGTAGGACTTTGAGGGAGACCGAGGCTAAGGCGAGTCGCCATAACCGTGTGACTTGGTCGTGGATATGGAGGCTCGGTGACAAGAGGTTGTCCGAGGTCGCTCCTTTGACCGAGGCTCAGGGAGGAAGTGCGGACTCGTGCTCGGACAGAGAGAGCACTTATTGACACGGGTTTGGTAGAGGCTCCAGCTGAGGATACCGGAGGTCGGGATGAGGGATACCGACATCATAGATAAAAAGAGGAAGAAGACTCGACGGGGCCGAGGAAAAGGGAAGAAGACCAAAGAAGACTCAAATAATGACGACCGACGCATCTTTTCTTAGGATTCCCTTATTGCCATTTTGCAAACACATTAGTTTATTTAGGCATTTTATTGTATTTTAGATCTTTTGTAGCAAAGTTAGCAGAGTTAAGAGGTAGACCGTGCTTCGAACTCATCAAGAAGTTTTTAACTTGTAATGAACAAGAAATATTATCTTAGAAATTAATCAAGACACATTTCATGGAAATTCAAATGTCTTATTTATTGTTTTATGGACAATACCCTTTATTATTTAGGACACTTCATGGAAAACTTGATTGTCCTTTTATTGTTTAGGACACATTTCATGGAAACTTAATCGTCCTTTTTATTGTTTAGACCGAACCATATATGGCCGCCACGTTCCCTTTTACAAGAAAGACTAAGGGGCTCAGTCTTCGTAGTTCATTCCGGTGAACTAATTTTTTCATGTGCACTCGTTTTTTGCCTAGACCGCCCTTTTTGGGGTTTTCACTTAGCCGGGCATTACTCTTTTGCACTAAGATTTTTTTTCTTTTTTTTTTTTTTTATGTGCAACCCGTCTTTTGCCTAGACCGCCCTTTTTGGGGTTTTCAAATTTAGCCGGGTATTACTCTTTTTGCACCCTTTTTTTTTATATATTATTTTATCTTTTTTTATTTTTCTTTTAGACATAGTATCTTTGAGCTTATCACCGCTGACCGGGTGGACAAAGGGATTGCCGTCCGTGTCCGCAAGCTTCATGGCTCCTCCCGATAGTATCTTCTCGCACCACATAAGGGCCGATCCAAACGGGTTCCCACTTTCCTGTGGGGTTGTCTCTCGGTAGGGGGCTTCACTTTCAATACTAAGTCACCCTCTTTGATGTCTCCGGCCTTGACCTTTTATCAAACGCTCCGGCCATTCGCCTCCGGTAGGCTCGGGTGTGTTCCATGGCTTTTAGCCTTCTCTCGTCAAGGTGGCTAACTCATCATGCCGGCCGCGCAACCATTCTACTTCATTGACACTCGTTTTCCGTGAGGACCCTTAATGACGGGATTTCCAACTCCACCGGTAACACCGCTTCCATCCCGTAGGTTAAGGCAAAAGGAGTTTCTCCCGTAGCCGTTCCGACAGACGTTCGTAGCCCCAAAGTGCCAAGTGCAGCTTTTCGGGCCAATCACGACCACGGGTGGCCATCTTCCTGATGATCCGTTCGAGCGTCTTATTAGCAGCCTTCCACGGCTCCATTAGTCCGAGGTCCGTACGGAGACGACTTGTGGCGAGTGATTCTGAATTCGACAAAGAACCTATCGCAGCCCCCTTCAAAGTGCGACCCATTATCGGAAATGATCTCGCTGGGCACCCCATATCTCGCACATTATGTTTTCTTTGATGAATTGGGCCACTTTTCCGGAAGTGAGGACCTTGTAAGACTTGGCCTCTACCCACTGGGTAAAGTAGTCGATGGCTACTAGCACAAATTCATGCCCATTGCTTTCCTCGCCGGGCTATTTTCCCTATCACGTCAATACCCCAAGTTGCAAACGGCCAAGGAGTCGTCATGCAATACAGTCATGAGGCGGAGATGGTTGAGGTTGGCAAACCGCCGGCACTTGTCGCATGCTCTGACGTGCCGGACACAGCCTGTTTCCATGGAAATCCAAGAGTAACCCATTCCGAGGATCACTTGCATCGTGGCTCGCATTCATATGAGGACCGCAGTGGACCATTGTGGACTTCGCCATCAACTCTTTGGCTTTTTCTTGAGTGACGCACAAGAGGAGTGGTCCTTGGTATCGCTTCTTATACAGTGTTGCCTCCTAGAATGACATAATGGGAGGCCAACCTTTCGTGAGCTTGCAAGCTCTTGGCTCGACTCCTTCTTTCGGTCTACCTTCTTTGTCTCCGAAAGCCGACTCTCCATCTTTGAGGAACCGGTAAATTTGATTGTACTGTGGTTCCTTTATAGGCTCGGGTCCTGTGTCTACTTCACAACAAGGTCAGGGCTTCTCTTCTACCCACTCGAAGGGTTTTATGGCTTTTCCCTGGGATCTCTACCAATGAGGCTAGAGTAGCTAATGCATCTCGCGAACCGTTCTTTTCCTCGCAAGTAGTGGAAGGTCACTTCTCCGAACCGTCCGCCAACTCCTCCATACGGGCATGATACCGCCGCAGTTAGGTCCACAGCCTTCCATTTGTTGGAAACCCGGTTGATGATCGTGGCCGAGTCTCCATAAACTTCGAGCTCCTCGACATTCCTTTCTAAGGCAGCCTTCCAAACCAAAGAATGCAAAGCTTCATACTCGCAACATTGTTCGTGGCAGGAAGTTCAACTTGAGGGCTATGGGTGTATGCTCATCCTTCGGATCGACCAAGAGCATCCCGATACCGTTTCCTCTTTTGTTAGCGGCTCCGTCAAAGAATAACCGCCATCGGTTTTCGTGTTCAACCGCAAAGATCCCTTCATCTCGGGAATTGGGGTTCAGCCCTCTCGTCTTCATTATCGGGAAAGTTTGCTGTGTGGTCCGACAATGCTTGACCCTTGATAGCCTTTCTCGGTCACATAGTTGATGTCGTACTCGCTAAGAAGAAGGACCACTTTGCTAGACGCATCGAGAGGGAAGGCTTATCAAAGATGTACTTGATGGGGTCCATTTTTGAGACCAAATTCACAGGCGGGCTTCGCATATAATGCTTCAACTTGCCGACTACCTGCACTCGCCTCCCGCATGTGTCTTTTCACATGCCGAGTAATTGAGCTCACTTCCCCGCAGCCTTTCTACCGACAAAGTAAATGGCGTTCTCTATCCGAGAGTCTTTCTTTTCCCGAGCAAGCATAGCCCCAACCGCCGTGTCAATGACAAAGTGAGATAGAGCGTAAGAGGTTTCTGTCTATGTGGGGGCATAGCATCGAGGGTGTACCAAGTATGCCTTGATCTCGGTCAAAAGCATCCCGGCATTCTTCGGTCCATTCTCGTATCTACGTTCTTCTTCATGAGCTTGAAGATGGGCTCGCACATAGTGGTCAACCTGATTGACGAAACGGCCGATGTATTGCAGCTTTTCCCATAAAGCTCTTGACTTCGTCCGGGGTCCGAGGTGGCCTCATATCCATAATGGCTTTGATCTGGGGGTCATCTTCGATACCTCGCTCCGTGACCATATACCCAAGCACTTTTCCCTTGTCACTCCGAAGGTGCATTTAGCAGGTTTAGTCTCATGGAATGTTGTCTCGCCTCTCAAAGAACTTCCGCAGTCAACAAAGTGCCGCCCGTCCTCGCCTTTGGAGTGGATTATCATGTCGTCTACGTAGACCTCAATCTCCTTGTGGATCATGTCATGAAAGCGCGGTCGCCGCCCTCGTAAGTAGCCCCGGCGTTCTTAAGCCCAAATGGCATCACCGTATAACAAGCAAGTCTCCCACGGCGTGGTGAAGGTCAGTCTTTTCTTGGTCTTCCTCGGCCATCTTGATCCGGTTGTATCCTACAAAGCCATCAACGAAGGATTTGACTTCGTAGTTGGCGTGGGAGTCCACCAGATGTCTATGTTTGGCAAAGGGTAATCGTCCTTGGGGCCGGCCTTGTTCGATCTCTGAAATCCACACAAGCAGCCGCACCTTCCCATCGGCCTTGGTGACGGTCACAATATTGGACAACCATGTCGGATATTCGATGACTCGATGAATCCTACCCGCATTAGCTTCTCAATTTCTTCTTTGACCCGTAGAGACCATTCTCGGCTTGATCTTTCTCGCTCGCTTTACCGGTTTAGCATCTCGGTGCTAGAGGGATTCTCGTGCTCTACTATCGAACTGCCTAGCCCGGGCATATCCCCGTATGACCATGCAAACACGTCGACGTATTCCCCGAGCTGCATCGATCACCGTCCCGTTCAACCCCCCGGGAAGAAGTTTCCGATCCGTGTCTCTTTAGGTTCCTCGACGCACCCAAGTTCACACTTGTCAAAACCTCCTCGGCCTTGGGCCCGATTTTCCTCTTTTTCTCAAACCTCGCTTAAAGATTTCTTTAATGTATTGTTCATTTAGTGTGTTTGCATCTTGTTCAAATGATTCATTATTAACTTTGTTAAGTTTTGAGTTAATTTATCATTTGTTAAGTTGGCAATAAGAGGATACTCGTAAAGATCTCGTCATTTCATTCAAAATAAGGGGAAAGATGACATCGATTACATTTTGATAGTCCTCAGCGTGAGGCCTTCTGGATGACTCGCAGGACCGGAATTCAAAGATTCCCGACTCAACCGAATGTACGCTACCGACTATGGACCCTACACTACTTATTGACTCGAGGGTGGCTTCGACAAAGGTTGGACCGGGATCTCACTCCTTCTTGCCGTTGCCTGGGGAGTAGCAGCCTTGCCGCTCCTTCGTAAAGTTGGAGACTTCAAATTGATCAAAAACTTGCCGGAAATCATTGACAGTGCCGGCATCGTGGAAAGATAGTGAGGGAGCTAGAGTAGCTTGATGCAATCTCTCGCCGAGCTCGTCCGTGACAACCGGGCTCATTGACCGAAGAGTCTCGGTTCATCTTATCAATGCACCGCCGATAATTCATTTTCTCTTTACCGATCTTGGACACCACGACCTTAGCCGCATAGCCAACCGGAGGGTCGGCCTCGGATAATGCCGATGAAGTCTTCTTCGTAGGGGATCTTAATTCTTCCTTGACTCGGCTACGTATTCGATAGGCTTTCGTATTCTCGCTTCTAGATCTCGCTAGCTTCTCATTGAACTTTACGATGGCCACAAATTCAGCACTTTCGCTTCAAGAGGATCACCGTACATGGGGGTATCAGCCGGACCGTGCTTTGAATGATGGGTTCCTTGGCGGCCTGTTTGGCATAGCCGACATAGTAATCGAACTTGCCGTAAGGCTCCCCTAGAGTTCCGACGCTCTTGTCTCCGGCTTCATACCTTTCTTTTAGCTTCGTTGTGTGGACTTTCTCTTCTTCTTCTTTCTCGAAGGAGCGTCTTCATTGATCCATTCTTGGTACTCATACCTGTGCAGCCCTCACGCCGCATACATCATACCATATGTGAGGCTTGGGCTGAACCGGGATGGCTTCTCCATTGTTGACTACCATGTTGGCCATTTTGACACCGAAAAGCCGGCAAAACCGAGGATTCTCGCGAACTGTTCGAGAATTCTCGCGCTAACAAGTCGCCGACCCGGTGTTCTCACCCACTTCTTTCTCGCCGCGGAAAGTGGATAGGAAAGGTTTAGACTCGGGGTAGGTGTTTAGTCAAGGCTCGTGCAATATGCAAATTAGAATCTTCCACTTTACTTAAAACAGTTGTCTTTTATTAATATCTATTTGGTTGGAAAAGGGATTTGCCCTTCTTTTTCGTAACTACTCTAGATCCCGGATCGCCGGGTTCCGTCACTACGTCTATAAGCCCTCGTATTCCACCCGTATTTCGACCTCCCAGGTGGACGCCAGGCGAGGGTCCTATAGGGCACGCGGATCCCACCGACCGAGAGTAAAGAACGCTCCTAACGGGTCTAGCGGGTCATAGGAACTTTCAACGCACGAGCGATGCGGATTATAGTCAAGGCAATACCGGGAAAGTCTCGTCTTTCTGCCTTGATAGGATTTTGGCAGAATTTCGCTTGAGCGAATGACGTTTTGACTTTCGGTAATGTCCGAGAAGATAATAGGCATGGGTCGGGCGGCAAAAGCCGGATGACACAGTGTCACATTGAACTTCGTTGCATACGTCGGGCGTGAGTTAGAATCGAAGTCTATGCCGGGTCAAGATCTTGCCAATTTTTCCTTGTCGGAATTTTAGCAGAGCTTCGCTTGAGCGAAAGATCTTTTGATTTGTTGGCAAAGACTCGGTCTTGACTCTTACGCATTCCGTGCAGGTCAAGGTCAAGGTCAATAGTCAATGTCGGAGTTGAGATCTCGCCAATTTTTCCTTGTTAGAATTTTTGCAGAGTTCTTCTTCCGTTATGAACTAAGGCTTGACCTTTACGAGGGTATGCAATTGGGCTATATGACACGGACTAGACCAAAAACCAACCAAAAGTCACAGTTTTTTGAAACGTGTGACACGGACTGTGCATTGGTCGACACTGGCTGCCATGGGGAGGTTGGGATGATTCCGTGCGCGCCCGGGAGCATCGTAAGGCTGTCCGTGGATCACTGGAACCACCTCGGGTTTGAAGGACGTGCGTGCAAAAGTGTACAGATATATCGTGCGCGTAGTGTGCGGTCTCCTAAAAATGTTCCTTTTGAGTTAAAACAGAGATTTTCGTAAATGTGTTTTAAAGGAATGATTTTCGGGACGGGGAGAATGCAACACATAAGCACGTAAATTTTCTCGGGAGCCCAGCTAGTCATGGAGCCGAGTAGCCCCAAGCCGCTAGGATCGCCAGATTAACCATGATTTTTCCCGGTGGAATTGCCACCGAGGTCGCCCGGCCGAATCCAATGAGGATTGAGCCGTACGACCGCATGGATCAATTTTCCGTGTTCCACTCCTTTTGCTATTTTTCAAGTTGTTTCCCGTTCAAAGTATGCAAAAATTCCAAGATGCAAATGATGCAATGCATGGTAAAGAAAGCAAGCATGATTAATGAAACCGGCGATGGGAGTCTAACCCGCTCAAAGGGAAAAGCTTTCTTTTTTTTTTTCAAAATTTTTTTCGAAAAGGGATACTGGTACGTGGATTGTTAAACCACCGGTTATCCCAACTCCCACGTCGGGAGTGTACAGAAGGGTAAGTGGTTTCCACCTATATACCGAGTATCGATTTTTTTTTGTTTTTGAAAATAAAAGCTTTTCTCCTTTGGGTTCAAATCTTCCTCATGGAGTCGCCAAACCGTGAATGTGTGCCCAAATTTTGTTTTTGTTGGATTCACGCGAGTTTGAAGACATCCGGTTTAATTTGAAAACGGAATCGCCACGCCATTTTGATTACCTCAAAACTTTGAAAAAAAGGTTTTATGGGTTCGGAGGTTAAGTTACCCTCGGGAAGAACGCTTCATGCTCACCCAAGGTGCCTTGCCGGAGCAAGTCTCCCATGATTTCATTAATCGTGCTTGCTTGCGTGCTTTCTTGTGTGCATGTGTTTGAAAATAAGGAGGGAATGTCCCAAGTCATCTTCTTCCGGACGTACAAACCATTTGTTGGTTGTCGCTCGAGATTTCTTGGAATTTATGTATTCGGGATTATGATCCCGTCCTCATCTTGTGACTTGTGATCATCGCATTTTTAACCTCGGGACCCTCGGGACTTGCGTGATCGAGAGAATGACTCTCTTTTTGGTCAAAGATGAGGTTCTTTAGAAAAGGAAGGTCCTTAGCCCATCAATCCTACGCTTTAAGACGGTCGAGCTCGTATAGATGCTTCATACTCTTTCTTAAGCGGTAATTGGAGATATAGGGTTCAAGGTTGTCCCTTTCTAAAGAAATATGGAACCTTTAATGGAAGGAACGATGTAAAGATAGGATCTTTACACCGGTCCGTTCCTAGGTTACTAATAGGGGGAATGGGGGAAATGTATGTAAAAATGACACTTTAATGAAAAGATGACATTTTTGGGTTGCAAATGATGCACTTAGTTTAAAGAAATGATCTTTATTGCAAATGATGCATAAAGATTTGTTTTTTATGCAAATGATGCATTTTTGAAGAAATTGGCATTCATTATGCAAATGATGCATAAAGATTGCATTTTGAAAAGCATATGATGCTAGTTTATGGTAAAGACATGGTCTTTAAAGCAAATGATGCTTGGAAAAGTGATTTTGGATGCAAATGATGCATTTTGATTGAAAAGATTTGATTTTTATATGAAAGGATGCATAAAGATGACATTTTTATTTGAAAATGGGGGGTTTTAGGTGCAAAGGATGCACCTTTATAAGAAAAGACTACATTTTTATGACAAATGATGTCTAATGCATGCAAAAGGGGAAGGGGGAATATGAAGATATGCTCTTTAATCTACCAAGTCCCAAGCAATATAAAAAGTAATACAATGAGCAATTTATAAAGCAATTAGGATGCGAGGTTAGGGGCGTGCGAGGTTACCAATGGCTTCCTTATTCTTCGGGCGGAGCTAGGAGGAGAGGTTGGTCTGATCTTCAAGGAGGAGGGAGGGAGCTTCTTGGCCTTCTTCTTCACCTTCTTGGATCTTCAACAGCCTCTTGGGAGTATTTCTTCGTATTATGTGTGGTGTTGTTGGAAATTGTTGTTTTGAAATGGGTAGAGGAGGGCTCTATTTATAGTGCGCCTGGGATAAGGCTAATTTAAGCCGTGCCAAGGCTAAGGGCAAAGAAGCTAATGCAGGCCGTGCCGCATTATCCACAATGACTCAAGATTCTAGAACCATGCAAGGTGGCAAATTCTAGAACCTTCCTCCTAA
>JAFEMH010006856.1:0-110248 GCA_022495995.1 Adenophora triphylla var. japonica | reverse complement strand
CCGTTCAGCTTGTCTTGTTATTGGGCGATGGGGAAATATGATTAATTAACACTGAGAGTAACTTTCTAACAAATTAACTCTTAGTATAGTTTTTTTGCCGGAAAAAAAAAAAGAATAAAAATAACAAATGAAAAGCTATAATGATTAATGCTTCAACAATAGAAAATGCAAAACTCCAGAGCTATATGCATGGGGCCCCAAGGAAGTGGCCGTTAGTAGGTTATGCATCCTGACTGACGAATCACAAGTAACTGTGAGCCTGTGTACTCATGCCAAAGCCAGTTAAAACTTTACAAGAACTCACAACATGGACAGTGCTAAGACACATCATTTCATAATTTCACAAAATCTTTTTATAAATTTTATTTTAGGTATCTGTGAAAAATAACCTGAAGGTCAGCAGCAATTAGGAATCAAACTTATAGGACCCTATTGTATAGGAGATTACAGAAAAGCCTTCAAGAGAAGCATATCCTGTTGTCTCTTGAGAAGACTTCCTACTTTGTGCAGTTACAAAACCAGCGGCCTTGCAGTGGATATGGCAATGTTCAATAAGAGCAGTGCTATTCCCAAAGATAAAGTCCACACTTCCTTCAATATAGCAATCTTTTAAGTATTGTTTTCCATGATGCAAGTAGACAGTATCCTGCGTAGAAGTCAAGAACATATCTCAGGTATGCACCATTTAGAATGCCAGTATATTATTTATGATATTGCATCGAATAGAAAAGGAAACTTCAACGTCAATCTAAAGTTTGAACAACGTGCATGCTTATATATAGTATGAGTAAGCGAACATAAATTTCTAGCACACCGGCAACACTAAACTCTAAACGAGGAACTAGTATTTATATCCAAGTAACTCTCCTGAATGTCCAAACTGCAGCGTAGTATACCCGATCTTGAAACCATCAGCGGGAGACTTTCTAAGGTGTCATAGGCATAACATAGTTAATTTATAAGTAAATGTGGAGTACTACTCTTTAGTTAATTTTGAGGCTTGAAATGGTAAAAATATTGTACACTAATCTGTAACGTATAAGGATATTCATTATGGATAACTTACTGATATAAATGAGCTTATAAAGGAAAGCATACCTGCCACCCAAGGAATCTGCAGTTATAGAATGCACAACGATCGGCGAGTCACTCGGATTGCCTTTGCCACTGTCCCGAACCCTAGATAAAATGGTGAAATAAAAATCATATCCAATACATGCAACTCAATATAATTCCCCTCCCTAAAGAGGAAACATATGTACATTAGAGTATACCGAAGATAGCTTAAACATAAACTGAGTTATGGATCGATAAAAAAAAACACCATCAAAATCTCAGCTTGGCTTGCACAATTTCAGCTTGATATGGAATTTTATTTTGTCTCTTTATTAGAGAGAGCCAGTGTTAACAAAGCCTCTAACTTGAACTAATATCGACACTCAGTTTAGAGTTGCTAGGCGTACTTACCGAGCCAAGCTCTGAGAAGTTTTGAATTTTAATGTGGAGTCTGCTAAGTATGGAGGCTCATTTAAGCAGTAACTAAGGGTCTGATCTTGAGTTAAGACTCAGAGTTGCTTGACTAAATTCACAACACAAGAATTTTAAATGGAGTAAAGAAATTCAGCAGCGTTTGAGATTTGAAGATGAGAAGTAAAATTAACCTCAGGAGCATTATTCTCGAAAGTGATGTTTTCAACAATAAAATCCTCCCCCTCAACAATTGCAGTACCACATCCAAACGTTCCCGTCCCAATCACCTTGTGATACCTGCAATTAAATCATAAAATTCTTTAAGCCCTATTTTCATAAACCCTAATTAAAGCTTAAAAAACAACAAAAAATTACAAGAAATGAAGCATTATGTAGGGAAGGAATATTTTTAGTGGCGGTGTTGTTACAAGTGAGTACGGTGTCCTCAGGACGGAAACAGGCGAGGGTAATGAGGTTCTTAGTCTTGGGGACGTAAACCGGCTGCTTGTAAATGCCGGGGGAGAGCTGAATGACGACGCGGGACTTGTTGCAGAGGGGAACGGCATCAATGGCTTCCTGGACAGTCCGGAAGTCAGCGGTTCCGTTCTGCGCCACCGTGATTACTCTCGACATTTTTGTATATTGTACCTCTCTCTTTCTCTACTTGTGATTTGTATGGTGTAATAGTTTGTTATATATATAATGATGGAAGGGAAAGGCGATCATTACAGAGTATAATCAAGTGCAAGAAAAAAGAGTTCATGGCATTTCCAGTGAGCTGTATTTGAAGACTGTTATCATTAACTCCGGCTTCATTTTTTCCCTCTTTCGTTAACGGATACTTTACAGTCCATAGGCTACAACGGTTACTCAACAGGTTTGCAGGAATTGTTAAATAGACCCATAAAATTGTTAAGTAAAATCGTAACATTAAATCCACCCTCAAAAATTAAAACAAACCCATCTTTTTTTTCTTTATACCCCTTATCTCATTTACTCTTTCCGTCCCTGCCGACTTAGGACTTTTTGCTCTTTTGAGCGTCCCTTTCGACTTAGGACGGCTCAAAATGGAACGCCTTAAATCATTATTACCTCAAGCATTCGTTATAACACGTTATTTTAATACTCACAAATACGAATTTATAATTTACTATTCCCTCCACTCATTCTCTCTCCTATTTTTAAATTACACTCACAACATTTACCTTTGTAATCCCAGGTGCGCGTTTCAAAAGTCCCCAGAGTCGGCCGGGAGGAGGGAGTATTTCTTATCCCATACCCACGCCCCGTTAACTCAAACACCTTTCTCTCTTTACTCTCTCACTCACCCACACCCACCACCCGACAAGCGATTTTAGAGAGAGATAGATGGAGAAAAAATCGATTTTTGAGAGAGAAAGAAAAGAACAAGAAGAACTGGTTTTTAAAGAGAGAGAGAGAGAGAGAGAAAATTCAGATTTTTGAGAGAAAGAAGAAGAAGGGTTTCAACTCAATCTGAACTTCAATCAAGATGTCAAGCGATGAAAAACGAGATAATTTTGCTTCATTCGTTAGAAGGTTACTTTACTATGCTTTAATTTTTGCTTCAATTTGAGAATTATTGGGTTAAAATTTCATTAAAAATTATGGGTTTGGGAGGTACGATCGGTGCCGAGCCGAATTTATGGATACGGTCGCCAAGTAGTGACCCGAACTTTTGCTAAAAGGTCAGCCACACCCGACCCGAACTTTTGGTAAAAATTCAGCCACACACTGGCCGAATTTTTGAGTAGTTTCGACACATTGCTTTGAGCCAAATTTCTTCACATTTCCGGCCATGCTCCAGTAGAATTTTTTGATTATTTTCGATACATATGAATAGAACTTTTTCAATGTGATGTAAAATGTTTGAGTATGATATGATATGAAATTGTATTGAGTTTGATTTTTTTGATATTTTCATTTAGGTTAAGCAAATGTTTACAAGAAGACGTTCAAGGCTTTGCCAGCTAGGAAGCTAACACGAATACTCAGCATAATCAAGCGCAATGATATCGCAAAATCTTGATCTTTGGGCAAGTTGGGGATGAGGAATTCAAAGATATTCGAGTGTATTGCCATGAAGAGTATGAAGGTGAAAGATATTCGAGTGTATTGCAATGAGGATGATCATAATATGGAAACCTCGCGCATCGAGATGAATGTTCTGAGGAATAGAATTATAGTAACCGAAAGATGAAGCTAGGAAGATGAGGATGACATCGAGGAGGTATTGGGGGTGAAATCTCTTTTCCCGGTGGCCCGGTACAATTCTTTACTCATTTTCACCATGAAACACATGTTGCAAAACACATATGGGAGGGTAAAAATGACCATACATTAAAATGTATTAATCATATCGGAAAGTTGGATATTAATAAAGCTATGCAGAGTAGGTTCAAAATATTATTGGTAATTCCCGAACTTTTATGCTTGCGAGTGGAGAGCGTATGACAAAAGCGTGGATAAGGCGTTAGTTGCGCTTTCGTTGAGCTTGACGTGGCACTAGAAAACTAATAGTTTTCATATGCCATTTGGGAAGATGACCGTCGCTCTAGAGGATGTATCTTGTCTTACGGGGCTTCCGTTCGGCTAGGTCGACCACTTGTTTGAGAGTCCCGATTATTTTAGCTTTAGCCACCTCTTGATAGAAGTCATTGAGGTTTTGAGAGTCTAAAAAAAAAGTGGCTAAAGATGGAATGCACGCCCGAAAGGGGCATTGAGTGAATCTAGAATGGGTGAGCATAGAATTTCTCACCTAATTTGTACCCCTCGGACCCCCAAAAAGCCGTGCTGTGCTTCTACAGGCATATTTTATATTTATTGGTGTGCACAATTTTCTCGGATAAGACGGGATGTGTGACATGATGCGATCTACCTAGATTTATTTAGAGATGAGGGGGTAATAGTGGGGATTATGCTTGGGTGGCGGAGCGTTAGCTTATACGTAAAAGCGACACTGACTAGAAAAAGGATCGAGGTGGAGACGTCGAGTCGAGATTTTCGGGTACTTGCCAACTTTGTTGGAGGCGTGGGGTTTATGAGAGGTTCCATGCGTTCAGAACGGTTTTCAACGGACTCTGCTATCTACCCAATTTGCCGCTCACATTGAAATGGCTACCAACGAGGGCTTAACCCGGCCGGCGGTTGTCTCCGTGCAAGTTAAGAGGCAACATATTGACATAATCAAGGACACGGAGGTAAGTATTATTTATGTAGAATTTTCCACATGTATTTTTGTTTTCTTAAATGAAACTATATTAATATTTTTTATGTTTTTATTTGTAGGTGATTTGGATGTCGTATGAAGGTATCCGTACTCAATATCCTTTTCCTAGAGCCGCTCTATTTTAAGGAGCCATAGTTGTCGGTAATGTCGTGGAGCCACATCTTCCTGACCGGGTCACACGAGACCGGTTTGGGTTTGTGTAAACAATACCAAGAACTCCACTTGGACTTGGGATGCCGAGAGTAGATAAGAAGTCTTTGGTGGGGTGGATCATGTTTGCCCAATCATTCTCTTTCTGGAAGTCGTATTGCCTCGATAAACGCTCGCTCCGGAAATGTAGAGTGTCACAAGAGACTGCAGATGATTACCTGCAATGGAACTCTACATATTCCCATCCTATTGTGCACTCCATAGCTGAGAGGGCTCACGCTGTCAGGAGGACGACTGAAATTGTTGTCCCAAATTCGTGGGATATGATCATGAATGTCCGGGACATGATGCTACCTATTCTTTGAAACATGGACAGACGGAGATCACTCGATTAGTGCACAGGAGGCTATGGAAGTCATCTTTATAACACTCGCAGCAACTCAAATCCCATCAACGCCATTAACTTATAAGAGTACAAGAAGACGACATTAGATTTGTATTTTTTGGTCTTAGTATTATGTATCTTAAACAATGTATGAACAATTATTTTTAGTTTTGTATTTGGTGTTTGTAATTCTTGTACAACTCGATTAATTTTGTATCATGTCATTGAAAAACTTCTCAAGTTTGAACAATTTCTCATATTTGCAGTAAGTATTTAAATAATAGTGAAAAGTAAGATTCAAAACAATTTTATGTATCGAATAATAGCGAAAAATATTTATAATTTTTTTTGTGCCCCAGTAACAGGAAGTTATATTAAGTGTATCTTTTTTTAAAAAAAAAACTCATGAAAAAACATTGTTATATACCCAAATCATAGACTAAAATATTTTTAAAAAATATTGCCCAATTAACAAAAGTTCGACGTGCGGCCGAATACATGTTTTGTTCGGCCACCCGGTGGCCGGATGTCATATTAAGCGTATTTTATTTTTATTTTGAAAAACTCATGAAAGATATTGTTATGTAGCCAAATCATAGCCTAAAATATTTTAAATTTTTTTGCACAAGTAACAAAAATTCGGCTAGTCTTGTGAATCATTCAAAAGTTGACCGGATCGATCGAAAACATGTCTTCTGTTCGGCCACTAATGGCCGGATGTCATATTAAGCATTTTTTTTTTTGAAAAACTCATGAAAAATTATTGTTATGTACCCAAATAATATGCTAAAGTAATTCTATTTTTTTATCACGTACCCATATAAAATATTCTTTGACCGACTATTTGCATGTGACATTGTTATCACGTACTCCTCCTCTTGTTTCTGTAATCTATCAACATAAGAGTAACTTGACATGGATTGACAAATCGGATGATTGTGAATGCCACTAAAGTGGTAATTCCGTCGCTAAAGCTCTTCCACCAGGAATTATTTCGTCGGTGGTCCGTCGGCAATCCGTCGCGGTGGATCGGCGGACCAATTTTCGCGGTGTACGCAGAGCGGAAATCGTATTCCGCCGGTGGTCAGCAACGGAAATTTCCGTCGCTGAGGTAATTTTATTTAATTAAATTTTTATTTCACCGTAGAATAGTCCGTCGCTGAAATAAAAATATAATTAAATTAAATAACAACCGCGACGAAAATTTCTGTCGCTGAGTTAATTTATTTTATTTTAATTTTTATTTCAGCGACAGAATAATCCGCCGGTGAAATAAAAATTTAATTAAAATAAATTACCCCAGCGACGAAAATTTTCGCCGCTGAGTTAATTTATTTTAATTAAATTTTTATTTCACCGGCGAAATATTTCGTCGCTGGAATAAAGATTAAACTAAAATAAATTAACTCAGCGACGGAAATTTTCGTCGCTGATAAAGCAATAACTTAAAAAAAATCGTAAATATCAATTATAACATATTTTTTTGTACCTGATATAACAACTGATATAACTAAAACTATAAATCTAAAAACCAAAAATACAGTACCAAATTAGTGTGGGGGCTCCCAGTACCAAATCGATGGGGAGGAGGGAGGGAGACTGGAAATCGGGACATCCCAGTACCCAAATTGGGGGAGGGGGAGGGGGAGGAGACTTGAAATGGGAACATCACAAATGTTATTACAAACAAATATCTAATGGGGGGAGACTGAAAATAGGGACATCACAAATGTTATTACAAGAAAGTATAAAATAGTACAAACTCACATCGGGGGAGGGCGGGGGAGGCGGAAAAGACTCCCGGACAATAGAGTCGAAGGGGGCCGGTACTCAAGTGCATGTGGGAATACCCGAGGCTGCATACTCTGCATCACGGGCCATCGTCATCTCAAATCGACGCTACGCGAGCATCTCTCCTCGGCCCGACCTTGCCTTTGTCGCCTCCCGATACTACGCAGCCATCCGTCTCGCCTCAGCCAAGCTTGCCTCCAGAGTGGATATCCTCGAAACATCCTGAGGATCGGACCTGATCATCTTCGAGTGACCCGGCCGGTCGACGACGATGGGCATTGCGGCCAACGATCCCCCATCACAACACTCGGTCTCCTCTCTTGGATGTCCATACGAGGTGACGGCTTGCCAAACTTCGGGCACGAATGGAATAGAGTGGCCGGGAGGAGTACCTTCGGGCGTAACGGCGGCAAGATATGTATTTGTCAAATAAAACAAACAAATATAATCATATACATAAATAAATTTACATATTCAAAAGCACGAGTATTTTAATTATAGTTTACTTACATAGGCCGATGCGGATCGATCCCAGCCCGACGCGGAGGTTGATCGGGGGATGTAGGATTTCTAACATGTGTGCTAACGAACACATCCACAAAACCGACTTCGGGGCCATGTTCCTTTTCCTATAATCATTAAAGTAAAGCTATTTATATATTTGACTAACAAATATCAACGTAAGTATATAATGATAAAGTTAGTTTCTCAAAGAGTCCTATACTAATCAAGTTAGTTTCTAACTTTATTCCTTTATTTTTAATTTTTTGACTTTCCGTTAAGTCATGTTAAACCATTTAATTTTATTGAAGATTGAGCCTACTATTTTCAAGTTGGTTAGGATCATACCTTCAACATGGCTCCCGGCTAACATACGTATATAAACTTAAAATGATCACCAAGTGAAATATGAAGTGAAACAGTATATAAACTAAAACCATGGATTTCATAACATCAACATGGCTCCCCAGCTATCATACGTATATAAACTTGAAATGATCACCAAGTGAAATATGAAGTGAAACAATATATAAACGAAAACCATGGATTTCATAGCATCAACATGGCTCCCCCTAACATACGTATATAAACTTAAAATGATCACCAAGTGAAATATGAAGTGAAACAAGATATGGCTATACGTATATAAACTTAAAATGATCACCAAGTGAAATATGAAGTGAAACAGTATATAATACATTTAAACTAACATACATACCATACGCATATGATGCTCGGCGACGTTGATCGTCCCCATCGTATGCTTTGCCGCCGACCCCGAGGAGCTCTCTCTATTTGCCCGAGCTTTGTTGGGCTTTCGTTATCGCCCTTCTGACCCCCCAATACTTGCAAAATCTACGAAACACTTCCTCGGTCATCCAAGTCGGTGTCTCGGGCGCTAATCCTTTCTTCAGCCGCTGAGTATAGAATTGAAACTTTGTGTTACCTATTAAAAATATGAATATCGCACAAACATATATTGATAACATTATAAAATTAAAAGAGTATAATCATTGTTTATTAAACTAATTAAGGATAGTTAAATATGTTACCAATATGATCATGAAATAACTTCTTACACTGCTCCATGAAAATTTGTTTAACCATCCACTCGTCTATGTCCTCAGTCCATGTAAATTTCAACTACAACATATAATGATAACATTATAAAATTAAAAGAGTATAATCATTGTTAATTATAATATTTTAATAACAAACTAACATTTAGGTTTTAAATAAAAACCATTAACATATTACCTTAAACTCCTCCCAAGCACACTCCCTCTCCTCCTGTGGCAATGATTTTCAGTTGGGCCAAAACTCTTGCATGACCCGAGACTGCCAATACTGCCCAATCTTTGTCCCGGGGGTAAGGTATGCATTTACAAACCTGCCAAGTATATTTATACAATAACATTTTAACTTAAATAATGAATTATATATAAAAAAAAGGAACCAATTTATATCAAATTAATGAAGAGTTACTTACTGTTCATAATGTGGCGATATCCAGAGAAACGTCCTCCCCTCAGAATCGACAGGAATAGGACTCGTATGAGTACCGGCCCCAGAGGAGGAACTGGTACTACTATGTGTAGGGTCGACATCACCATCACCAGTAGCACCGGTATCAGATCGGGACGGTTGCATCCTAGTAATAGATGTGTACATCGGGCGTGTCTTCCTCCTCGCTCTACTAGAACTCATATCTAAATACACTAAAAATATTAAAATATACAACTTTAACAATAGGAAACAATATATTAACAGAAATAAATTTAAGGTTCTAATAATCTAAAGCATTCACAATACATCTAAATACACTAAAAATATTAAAATATAAAACTTTTACAATAGGAAACAAATATATTAACGAGATCTTCTTAAAATAAATTTAAAGCATTCACAATACATATAAAACTTTAAAATAATCTAAAGCAGTCACAATACATCTAAATACACTAAAATAAATTTAAAGTTCTAATAATCTAAAGCATTCACAATACATATAAAACTTTAAACTATTATTAATCTTCAATCCCCATCATCATCATTTGGACTACGAATTACTACAAAACTCAAGTTCTTCATCTTCGTCTTCGGACTCGATAAATAAAACTACGGTTCGACGTCCTCTTCCCTCTTCTCTCGATTCATCAATTTCAATGTGCGCGAGATGACCTGAACGAGCAGAGGAGGTGGCAAATTCACTGGTAAGAAATCCTCCTCGGGTTCATCAACATTTTGAGGAATATGAATGACATCATCTAATGGATGATTAGCTGATGAAACGTTAGGTGGCACTGACATTTCATCCTCTTGATAGGGTGTTTCTAATGATGACTCTATAGTTGTCGACGAGGGTAGGTTGTCAATCATTCTCCTAGCCTTGGTCTTCCAGACAGCCCACCATCCGTCGGGTCATCGACGAGGGTAGGGAGTCATGTATACCTGTTGTGCTTGAGATGCTAAGATGAAGACGTCGTCGCCAACATGTTTGGACGATTCCTTTACATCGACGAGGTCAAATATGGCGTGCTTCTTAACACCTCATACAGCATCTCGCCACTCACAATTGAACAAGACAACATTGTTTCCACCCAAATACTCCACCTCGACTACTTCTTTCAGGACGCTATAATAATCAAGGTTTCCTTTAAGCTTCACACCGCTATTCCACGTTAATTTAGAGCCCCCATAAGCTTTGGTATGAAACACATAGCATGCAGTCATTCTTACACGCATCAATCTTTTCATAACATAGCCCAATCTGCCCAACCAACTTCTTTGTCTCATAAAAGTTTGTAACCATCTTATTCTCTTTCGGCAACAACCGCTTAATTGCTTTCATGATACGATTATAAGCAGACTGACTAATATTGCAATCAGCCTTTATGTTAAGGAGCTCAGCCATAGCCTCCAACACACTGATCTCGCAACTTGGATAGACCTTCTCTTTTGCAGAGTCCATAGCATCAATAAATTTCTTGGCTGCAGGAGTTGGTTCCTGCTATTGGTTCTTTGACCAATCGAATTTAGGACCGGCTGCATCCCTAACCATATCTTCCATATTCAAAGGTGGTTCTACATTGTTCAGAATAATAGGTTTGGGTTCAGGAGGTACATGAATATTCCCGGGGGGGATTATTCGCAACATTTGGGTGCAATATCATTTGCTCACCATTACGAGTCCACCATTTGTACCCAACATCAAACCCGTTAAGCAAAAGATGTTTCTGAGTATCGATCACGCATAGAAACTTGGTATTACAACACTTGGCGCATGGACACCTAATATTATCACCATTCATGTGACTGGGATTTGATGTAGGAAATTCAATAAACCCCTTCAACCCTCTTATGAACTCAGGATTGATACCCTTTTGATTCGGAAACTTTCAATTGTACATCCAACTACGATCATCGTTGACAGACATCACTCCTGGATTGCAATCTATATATTATACGTACACTCAATCTAATCGACGGATGAAAAAAAATGGGATGTTAATAAGCCTTATGAAATTGGAGTAGCTCTTCATCATTATTTGACGGATGAAACAAAATTGGGATGTTAATAATTATTTGATTTCATAATATATTAACAGTTTAGATGTAATTAACGTATTACCATTCCCTAAATTTGAATTACAAACTTAAAAGCAACAAGACACTTCATTTAGGTTTAGAATTGGGGTTGGCTTCTATCCCATCCCGAAATGCACAATTATATGAATTGCAAATATCACTTTGTCTACTTGCTTTATAATCGAAAATCAAGAAATTTTGACAGCATAACCCCATGGTCTCCAAGTGCACGACGTAGACTAGGTCAATCAAACACTATCGATTAGAATCGACAGTGTGTAATCAACCATGTCTAGTATACACAGAGAATAATAGGAATGCAACCGAAATATCTCAACTATCGACTATTCAAGCAATTTTAATAGACAAAGATGATATTTACAAAATCATATAATCGTGCATTTCAAGACTGTCCAGACGGACAATTTAAGAATCGATGACTACATGTTGACCTCAACATGATAAGTTAAAGATTCTTAAACGGGTTTCTAAACTTTTGTGTTTCAACCGTCACAACGTCACGTCATAATATTAATTTTTATTCATTACCGTAAAATGTACTCCCTCCGTCCCGTAATACTTGACACAGTTACTGTTCCGCACGGGAATTAAGGAAAAAGTAAAAAGGTTGATGTGTTGTGAGTGTAGATAGTTAAGTAGGAGAGAGAATGAGTGGAGAGAATAGTAAATTATAATGGTGTTGTGAGTATTAAAATAATGTAGGAAAGAGAATGAGTGGAGGGAATAGTAAAGATTCTTTGCCATTTTAGGAAGTGTGACTTATCAGTGGGACGCCCAAAATAGAAATGTGTGTCAAGTATTGTGGGACGGAGGGAGTATAATTTTACAATAATGAATTAACACACACATCTATCATATTTTTTAAATTATTAATATTGTGAATAATTTTAAATATTAATATTTAATTCTTTGTTGTAAAATATATAATTTTACAATGATGAATTAATATTTATAAACAAGATGAGAGTCTTTCTCATCCACAACTATCAAAACCCTATCCCATCTTTGACCAAGAAAGACAGAGCAAACAAGTTCTCGACTGTTTGAGCAAAGGATTTTCTGTTTAATAAGAACTTTTTCCAGTTTCACTGTCCTCTTCTCTCTAAGGATCTCAAACATCACAGCCATGTTTGTGACAGTGTCTGTTTTCTCTTCACTGGTGTTATACTGTCACAAGTAAAAACAAGGTAACAGTATAACACCAGTGAAGAGAAAACAGACACTGTCACAAACATGGTTGTGATGTTTGAGATCCTTAGAGAGAAGAGGACAGTGAAACTGGAAAAACTCTTATTAAACAGAAAATCCTTTGCTCAAACAGTCGAGAACTTGTTTGCTCTGTCTTTCTTGGTCAAAGATGGACGGATTTTGATAGCTGTGAATGAGAAAGGCTCTCATCTTGTTTATATTTTAAGATGTTAACCACCAACCACAATACCCTATAAGCAGTGCACTAAGAGTTTTCTTCCTAATTTTAGACAATGATTAGGAGTCTAATTCCTTAACAATACTTCCATCCAAGTCTTCCTAATTTTAGACATTCACCCCCTCCCCCTTTGACTTTACACAAGCCATCTAATACAAATTAAGAGTAAACAGTTGACTGCTTGATCAAACATAGAGAAATGTTTAGGACAATGCAATTTACATACTAGGGGTCGTAGATTCATCATGTCTTTTCAAGGAAAAATACAAATGCAAGTGGTAGAAGTAGAAGTAGAACTGACAAAGATACCTCAACAACAAGTCTATGTGTGATACTGAAGAGCATAGCTAGCATGGACCAAAACAGGGGAGGGTTAGACAATAAGTTTATAAACTTACGTGTGAATGTAGTGCTAATCATATATAATGTGTCATATAATTCAAAAGCCTATATAAATTGAGGTTTGAGTATTTTGCTAATCCCATTTTTTAAGACTACCATCCAACAAACAAGCTTCCATGACCACCATCCCTTTTTATTTTTATTCAGCTCTTTTGTTTATGACTATTATTACTACCACCAACACCAACAACAATTTTACAACCAATATTTCTCCATAACCACCATCCTTCATAAGAAATACACCACCAAATTCACACTACCAAACCAAATTCACCCCTACCAAAACAAGATAGTTGATACACATTGGATTTCCAAGTTTTGCACATTCCTCATACGATTTATCATGGGTCTACAATGAGTTGTAATTCAGGTATAAAAGGCTCACACAGGCATCTATAACCGAAAATGCAAATGGTTCGACTGAACAAATAGGAAAATTGAATATACCTTCACTGGGTTGAGCTTTGGAATGCCCTGAGGATAGCGCTTTCCAAGTTCTTGTACTGCTAGCAGTATACTTTGCCTTGCTTCCGGCTGAGTCGCAGATCCGGATGGAGCAGAGATATTATAAGCTTTCTCAATGCAGAAATTAGAGGCAACTGAACAGGAACCTATAGAAGGTATAAGTTTATATCAAAATCTCAGCTATGTATATTCAAGAATTCATTACTACGCCAAAATATTATGGGACAAAAGGAGTATATAATATTAGCAGATGAAGTAGCATAGAAGTTAGGTACTGATGGAAAGGTCTAAACTCAGATTTAGAACCAAAAACTCCAAAGACTAAACTCAGATTTAGAACAATCAAATCAAACCACCATACCTTCCACCACTACACACGAATACGCACACATGACTACACACACACACGAACTAGATCTGCAAAGGGGGAGACTAGGCAAAGTTGATGACGGTTAGGACACAACAAATACAACAAATACAGTGGTAATAAAGGGTTTACATACCTTGAAGTAATACGGCGGTGTGATGGCGGTGGCGGTGGAGTTGAGGGACGGCGGTGAGGCGACGGCGGTGAGAGAGTAGAAAAGAACACGGCAGAGTTAAGGAGGGAGAGAGATGAGAGATCGGAGTTAATCGACGGCGGGGAGGCAACGGCGGCAACTGTGAGGGAAGAGAGAGAGATGAGAGATCGTATAAGGAGAGGGAGAGATTAATTTCTAGGTCGTAAACGATTTTGGGAGCTGAGATTTTAATTTATATTTAACCTCAGCGCCGGAAATATTCCGCCGGTAAATATTAATTTCAGCCGCGGAATTTAATTCCGTCGGTATAATTAACTATCAGCGACGAAATTATTCCGCCGGTAGATGTTAATTAATATTAATTTTAATTTAATTAATATCAGTATTTTTATTTATATAAAACATGAAAATTATTTTAAATAAAATATAACAAATTACTCTAAAAAATAAATAAATATAAGTCAATAAATATTATTTTTGAAAAATAAATAAATCATAAATTAAAATAAAATGAAAATAGAGCTAAACAAATTTTAAAAAATCAAATTAACACCGACATAATTATTCCGCCGCTACTACCACCACTACTACCACTACTACCACTACTACCACCACCACTACCTCCATTACTATACCACATTTACTACTATATATACTACCACTACTATTACTACTACCACCACTACTATCACTACTACCATCACTACCTCCACCACCACCACCACCACAACCACCACTACTACTACCATCAATACTACCACTACTATCACTACCACTACTACCACCACCACTATCACTACCACCACCACTACTACCACTACTGCTACCGCTACTACCACCACTACTACTACCGCTACTATTACTACTACCGCTACTACCACACTACCACCATTACTACCACTACCACCACTGCTACTACCATTACTACCCCAACCCCTATAACCCCTAAATCATATACTTATACCCCTAAACCTTAAACTCTAACCCTAAATTCTAAACCCTAAATCTCAAATCTCATATACTTATACCCCAACCCCTAAATCCTAAATCATATACTTATACCCCTAAACTCTAAACTTAACCCTAACCCCTAAACCCTTAACCCTAAATCTCAAATATCAAATACTTATACCCCGACCCCTAACCCTAATAAATCATATATTTTATACCCATAAACCCTAAACTCTAACCCTAACCCCTAAATCCTAAACCCTAAATCTCAAATCTCATATACTTATACCCTAGACGTGTCCAAAATTTAACCGAAATCGGCTAATCGGCGGTTTTTAACCGATCAACTAACTGATCAAACCCGTTAACCGGTTTAACCGTAACCCGATTAACCGAAATCGGCGATTAACCGATTCGGTTAAGGTTACAGATTTTTCAAACCGGCTAATCGGCGGTTATAACCGTCAGTTATTTAACCGGTTATAACCGTTTGAAATTCCAGACAGTTTTTTAACTTTTCCAGTTAGTGTTTTAGAATTTCAGTCAGTTTTTTAACGTTTTCAGTTAGTTTTTCAGAATTTCAGTTAGTTTTTTGAAATTTCAGTCAATTTTTTAACGTTTCCAGTTAGTTTTTTAACGTTTTTGGTTAGTTACTTTGTTAAATAGTTCTAAAAAAATTATAAATTAAATTATTACCGACGGAATTATTCCGTCACTGATAAATCAAAAAAAAAAATTAAAAACAAAATTAAATTATCACCGACGGAATTATTTCGTCTCTGAATAATTAAAAAGAATTAAAAATTAAATGATATAATCACCGACGAAATAATTCTGTCGCTGATTAATTAAAAAGAATTAAAAATTAAACTATATAATAACCGACAGAATTATTCCGTCGCTGTTAAATTAAAAAGAATTAAAAATTAAATGCTTTAATCACCGAAGAAATAATTTCGTCGCTGTTAAATTAAAAAAAATAAAAAACAAAATTAATTTATCACCGACGGAATTATTCCGTCGCTGGTAAATTAAAAAATATTTAATTACCACCGACGGATTAATTCCGCCGCTGAGAAAAGCAATAGCGACGGAAAATTCCGTCTGTAATCTAGGCGCCAAATTAGCGGCGATAATGAAACGAATATTCGACGAATATTCGTTTTTAGCGACGGAACCCAGCGGCGGAATGAAATTCCATCGGTAAATATCGGCGCCAAATTTATTCCGTCGCTATAGCATAATTTCCGCCGCTATACAGTGACGGAATAATTCCACCGCTGGTAATTTCGTCGCTAAAGACACAGTTTCTAGTAGTGTTTTAATTGCCATTGACCATCATTAGTAACTTGTTTGGCGTTCAACTTAAACTTACAATCGCATTTCTTTGTACCGCTTTATCTATTTTATTTTTTTCCCCAAAATTTCATTGTTAACAGATTCTTAAGAGGAAAGAGGGACTGACTTTTCCTTATATGTCCCCCAACGTTCACAAACAAGTGTCATTCGAGTAGCGGAATTACGACTTCCGTTATCTGACCGACCGATGACGATGATAAATTCATGCTCTTTCCCTTTTTTACGCGCCCATTCAAACATTATTTGACGGTCTCTAAAATATAAAGGCATTGTGAATTCTGTGGTGTAGTCTCGCAAAACACTTTCAAAATCAAACGGGTCATAGTTGTTGTCACCCAGTGAATACTGCAACAATTCATAAAACAATAAGGAATGGGTACGAAGAAAAACAAAAGTTCAGCCAGTGGTGGCCAATTTTTTTAAGGGTTAATTACCATTTAGGGCCTAAGGTAGTATACCTGTCTTCGTGGGGGGGGGCCTGCAGTAGTTTCCTTGTCAATTTAGGGCCTCACGTTAAAAAAGTTAGCCAATTAAGGGAAAACTAACGATTTCGGTTAAAAAAAACCAGTTAAGTGACCATGTGCCTACCACATGCGTTTTTAACGAGGGTATTTCTGGCAAATGAAGTTGTTATCCATGTTAAGGGGGTTAAATGCAATTTCCTAAATTAAAAGGATTGAAAATAAAATTTATTTTCAACCCTTCTTCTTCATCAACACAAACCCACAACGCCGTCTCCTTCCCCACACCACCACCATCACCATCATTCACATCCACCGCCTCGGCACCACACAACGCCGTCTCCTTCCCCACCAAATCGTCCTCCACACCCCCATTAATCCCGGCACCTCCATCTCTCAAATCAACTCAACGACCTCCATCTCCACCCTTCAACCTCACCCTCGGCCAAGAACTCAACGACCCCTCTCTCAAATCAAGCAACGCCGGAAGAGAGGAACCCAAATTCGTCGGTAAAGTGGCTGCAGATGGAAGATAGGAAACCCAGATTTGATTTGTTTTTGATTTAGAAACACAAATCTGGGTTTGAATTTCATCTTTTTGAAACCCAGATTTGGGTATGAATTCGATTTTGATTTTCGATTTGCTTAGACATGGCTGCTGCACATTGAAACCCAGATTTGAGTTGTTGATTTTGTAGATTGGTAGTGTGTTCTTGATTATTAGTTTTCTACAAAGTTTTGTGGTAAAAATGGTGGTAGTTGGATGGTGGTAGTGGTGTACGATGATGATGGTGGGCTGATTGTGGGTGGCTAGTGACGGTGGTGTAGACGGGCGGTGGTGGGCTAAAGGTTGGGATTTTTTTTCATTTGATTATTGTTGGTGAAGAATGTTGTGGTGGCGGTAGTGGTGGCACAGTGGTGGTGATGGTGGTGGCAATAATGGCGGCAATGATTAAGGCGTTTCATGGTAATGGTTCTCATTTTGATTTCAAATTTTTTGAATTTGTTTTAGTCAATTTTGTTGCTTGGTGGTGGTCGATGGTGGCCATGATTGTTGCAGGTGGCGGTGGCGATTGCTGTGGGGTTGGTGGTGGTGGAGAATGGTAATGATATGAAGGTGGGTACAATGTTATGTTACTTTAAAATTTATTAATGCAATTAATGGGTACAATATTCTTTATTTGTATAAGTAATCAATGAAATATTTAGTTTTAATTTTAATATAATAATGATTTCAAAATAATATATTTATTTTTCAATTTATTTGATGATATTTAATTATTTATTTTTAAATTTAGATTATAATTATTTTATTTTGTTTTAAAGCATAATTATTCAATGAAATATTTAGTTTTAAATTTTTTTGACCCGAGGGGTGGGGGTGGGGGGGTAGGTGGGGCGGGGTTGGGTGGGGGGTGTTAAAAAATATAAAATATAAATTTATAATTTTTTTTTTATAATTTTTTCTTCATTTTGTTTTAAAATGTGATTATTTAATATTTTAAAAAAAATTATTTTTAGTCCTTTTATTTTATGAAATTACATTTAACTCCCTGAATATGAAATTTAACTTCAGTTTGGTCCAATCCGTTAAGCATGTGCGAGGCACATGAGACTTTAACAAGTTTTTCAACGAATTCCGTCAAATAGCCCTTAACTGGCTAACTTTTTTAATGACAGGCCCTAAATTGACAAGGAAACCACCACAGCCCCCCCCCCTCCCGCAAAGACTGCTATACGACCTTAGGCCCTAAATGGTAATTAACCCTTTTTTTAAAAGGTTCAGTAGGGTGTGGCCAAAATATTTTAAAAAATTAGGTCGGGTGTGGCCGATTTTTTTTTTTTAATTCGGCAGGGTGTGGCCGAAAAAATTAAAAATTTGGCTGGGTATGGCCGAAAAACAATCTAGACCCAAGAAACGGCAAAGGCCGAACATTTTTCAAATTTTCAGTGTGCGAGAACTTTTCAAGTTTTTCATCTAGGTGTGGCCGAACCTGAGTTGAATTTTGGCCACTACGGGCCGAAATTTTGCAACGAAAACAAAAACAAAATTTTAACACATTTATATGGTTAGAAAGTGAATAAAACTTACATTGACATTCGATTGTAGAGCCATTTTATCGATGATTCTGCTAAATATCTTGAACAAATATGTATATATATATATTTTTTTTGAGAAATGATAGTAAGAGGAAAAGGGAGGTAGTAATTTTTTGATGTAAGAATAAAATGTATAGGGTGATTTTTGGATTGTTGTAATGGTGAAAAATGGAAAAATTGAATGTTATGGGTGTATATACCATTGGATAATGGGTGTATGAATTTAGAGATAGTAGAGTCATTTCATTCGATGGCATAATTAAAGTTTGTAACTTACGGTTTACTCAACATTTATACGGGTCTATATAACAATTCTATTTGCTGAAATGGATTTGGGCATTTAAAGTCCGCATCAGTCCAAAACCTTTACATGACCCTTGCTCCTTTAAAAATAAATATTGCATTTGATTTGTAATTGATTATAAGCGAGATATTTTAGTAATTTGTATACTCCCTCCGTCCCAATAAGTGCTTCACCCTTTTGGGTGGGCACGAGAATTATGGAAATGGGTGGGAAAAAAAATGTTGTGAGTGTAATTTAAAAATAGGAAAGATAATTAGTGGAGGGAATAGTGAATTTGAAAAGTGTTGTGAGTGTAATAGTGAATTAGGAGCGAAAATGAGTGGAGAGAATAGTGAATATTCTTTGCCAAAAAAGGAAAGGTGAAGCTTCTAACGGGACGCCCTTTTGGGTAATTAGTGAAGCTTTTATTGGGACGGAGGGAGTATTATTTATATCTACAATGATAAAAGTGCATTAAATACAATATTTATTTTATTTTTATGGGTTTTAACTAATACTCTCTCCGCCTCACTTAAAAAGATACAAAATTTCATTTTGGTTGTCCCAATAAAAAAAGACATAATTTCAAAAGAGAATGTTTTTAATACTTCTTTATTCATGTAATTCACTTACTATATAGTTTATACTCACAATAACTATATACTTACTATTCTCTACCCTACTTCATCTCTCCTTCCTCACTTTTCATAATCACAACACTTTCTCTACTATATATTTTTCTTAATTTTTATGCAAAATCTATTTTGTGTCTTTTCAAATGGGCGGAGGGAGTAAGTCATTTGCCCAAATCTAAACGACCAATAACACAAGACATTTTTGAAACTCAAAGTTCTTGAAAGTTTTGTTGTACCAAATTGCCTTTCTCTCACCTAAACAGACATCATACGCGCGCGCCAGCTTGTCCCTTTGCCCGATCAACGCTCTCTCTTTCTCTCTTTTTCTTATTTCCCTCAAAATTGTATAATGAAATATATATAAAAATGTAGAAATTGAAAAATAATTTGAAACCACTGTTTTAGTTGTATCATCAAGATGAATCAAACAAGTACACCTCATCATAAGATTCATATTTAAGAAATAAAAATTTCATTTTTTATTTGTAAAAATCTGAGAAATCATTATACATTTGTTTACACCTGATCATAAATCTGAGATATTCAATTCTCATTTGTTCCTATTTGAGTGTAAAAGTTGATAAATACATATGCCAGTTTTTCACAACTAATACTCAATTTCTCAGATTTTGAATTTAAAGATGAATATGTTGCATAATACTCTTTAAACAATTGAGATATCTCACTTTCTCATATATTTAATTTAAAGATAAGTGTGTTGTCATGTACCTTTTAAATAAATGAGAATTCAAATTTTCATACGTTTAAACTAAATATGAATATGTTGCACATTACCTTCATATAACTAAAAATCAATTTTTCTCATTGTTGACTCAATTTATTTGTTGTTTAATGTTAACGATGAATTTGTTGTCACATAAACTTAGAAATAATATAGATAAATTGATTTCAAGTTTGTGTGATATTATATTTCTGTGATGCCATATTCCCTTTAAATAGTTGAAGAATCAAATTTTCAGTTATTTACAAGTAATTATTTATTTAATAAATGCATTGCACATACCCTTTAAACAATAAAGACCCCAATTTATTATTTATTTCTCACTTGTAAACAATTGAAAAATTCATCTCGATTGTTTAAAGTTAAATAAACTTGTTTTGCCACATCTATTATGGACAAATGATAACTAAATTTCTCTTTCCAAAGTTAAAATTGAATGTTTATATATCCTTAAAAATGATAAATCAATTTATCTAATTTTCAAAAGTGTTAATAATGATGAAACTATTTAATTAAGAAATTCATTTATCTTTTACAATTGAGAAATATGTTTGTTTTATGTTATTATAATAAATGTGAAGAACGTTAACAAAAAAATGATAAATCAATTTATTTCGTCTTTAAAATTGTTCACTATGAAGCAAATAATATATTTAAGAAATTTATATATCACTTACAATTGAGAAGGATGTTTGTTTTTGTTTTATAAAATAAAATGTGCAATAAATTGACAATAAAATGGCTTGACATAATGATAAGGGAGACACCTTAGGTTATAGGAGGTATGTACAATAAATTGACAATAAAATAGTTCGGCATAATGGTAAGGGGGACACATTAGGAAGTGTTGAATTCAATTTTTAGCTATGACATTAATTTTTAAATGGGTTACCAAAGGAATGGATAAGGGCGACAGTGGTCGGAGGTGGCCGGGCGATTGCTAGATGGTGGTCGGCTAGAGCCGGGCGGTGGAATGTGGTTGTTGGAGGTGTGGTCGTCGATCGGTGAGAGAGAGGGAGAAATAGGGTGATTAAGGGTTTGTTGTTAACGTTGTATTACAGTATGCAACATTGTATCTTTGTAAAAAAAAAATCTCCCATTATCTTATTTCACTATTAAAATATGAGTTGATATTATAAAAAATGCGTTTTTTTAATTTAACAAAAAACAATTTTTACACTGTTACTTAATAATACATACACTGACACTCTTCACACTGACACTTTTTTATACTAATATCGGCACTTTTTTACCCTACACTGACACTCTTTTATACTGTCACTTAATATGGTTTATTACAAAAAACTCATTCAAAAAGATGACATTTACAAAAAAAAAAAAACATGTAACATGAGAAATTAAAAAAAATTACTTTTTTTTTCTTTTTTTACAAAAAATATTTTTTTATCAGTTTTGGTCAAACAACTGATAATTTCAGTTATCAGTTGTTCAAACAAGTGATAATTTCAGTTATCAGTTACATGTAAGATGAGAAATTACAAAAAACTATTTTTTTTCTTTTTTACAAAAACTTTTTTTTATTATTATTTTTGGTCAAACAACTGATAATTTCAGTTATCAGTTGTTCAAACAAGTGACAATTTCAGTTATCAGTTGTTTACAACTGATAACTGAAATTATCAGTTGTTTGAAGAGTAATTTGTGCTTCAAACATCTGATAATTTCAGTTATCAGTTGTAAACAAGTGATAACTGAAATTATCAGTTGTTTGACCAAAACTGATTAAAAAAAAAACCAATTTTTTTTTTTTTTGTAATTTCGAACTTATGTGTTTTTTTTTTGTAATTTCCATCTTTCTAAAGTAGTTTTTTGTAAATGCATTCACTTAATAATGTATGCATTGACACTCTTCACACTGACATTTGTTTACACTAATACTGACACTTTTTAACACTAACACTTAAACTTTTTTACACTAACACTGACACTTTTTTACACTAACACTGACACTTAATAATACATGCACTGACACTATTTACACTGACACTTTGTTACACTATTTACACTTGCACTTTGTTATACTAACACTGGCATTTTTTTTACATTAACACTTAATAATGCATGCACTGACACTCTTTACACTGCCACTTTGTTACTCTAACACTGGCACTAGTGGGGAAATCAAAACACCTGTTTTTTAACATTAAGGAAAAATGCATTTTTTTTGTAAGATTTTTGCCAAAATCTTGTAAAAAACGCATTTTTTCATAAGCTTATGAAAAAACGGATTTTAAAATTACCGTAAAATTCGTCGCCTGCATCTTCTTAAATAGGGGAAATCGGGGGCTTCAGTTAAAGTCAACCAATCAAAATTCCGATCATGTATTCCATTATCCAATTCAAACCTATCATAATTCACAACTTTCATTGAAATTAAACAAATAGAGAAGATTGATTGAATGTATAGAGAGAAGGAGAGAGACCTGGTTGTTTTTTCTCAATAGAGGTACCACTGCTCTGGAGAATTTCGAGCTCGACGAGGCCGAGAAACATTAACCCCAAGGTGAGACCAGACATGATTCCGGCGAATATAACGAAAAAACATGAGATCCTAGCGTAGATGAAGAACCAGGCGGTGCCGAATTCAATCTCTGCTCCGACCATATTGGTACTCAGATAACAGACATGTTCAACACCCATTAGTTTTTTTTTTATTATTATTATTAAATTTATGGATAAAAGAGTGCCATTGGACATCTAAAAAAATGCCAGGGGACATCTAAAAAAATGCCAACGTCAGAGTAAAAAAATGCCAGTGCATGTCTAACAAAATACCGGTGTTAGTGCAAAACAAGTGCCAGTGCTAGTTTAACAAAGTGTCAGTGTTAGTGTAACAGAGTGTCAGTGTGAAGAGTGCTAGTTCATGTATATAAAAGTGTCAGTGTAAAAAACGTCAGTGGCAGTTTAACAAAGTGCCAGTGTTAGTGTACTGGCACTTTGTTAAACTGCCATTGACACTTTTTACACTGGCACTTTGTTACACATGCACTGACACTTTGTTTACACTGGCACTTTGTTAAACTGCTACTGACACTTTTTTTACACTGGCATTTTGTTACACATGCACTGACATTTTGTCATACTGGCACTTTGTTAAACTGACACTGACACAAACGAAAAAAATAAAATGCGTTTTTCTTAAGTGCCAGAAAAAATACTTTTTTTTAAAATCCCACTCAAGATTTTTTTGACTTAAAATATGGTGATTCAATTAAATATAAAAAAACAGTGAGGTATAATTGCATGTTACACAATTGGTTCTAGCAAAACTCATGAAGTGGGGATTATAATTATAGTACTTCTGAAGTTGGTACTCATACTCGAATTAAATATAAATAAAAATAAAAATGTGAACTTCAATTTTATTCTTGTCACATTTCATTTTTTCTTATGTCATAATCATCTTTTACTTTTCTTTGCATTCAATCACAAACAGCTGCCTCCAGCCATTGCCTTACAACTTTATTCTTTCTTATCCCAGATTGCCCCGTTCTCGAAACCTTTTTTTTACTGTCCTTGAACATATCTTCTTTTATACTCCCTCCGTCTCACCTCATTTGACACTTATTTTCATTTTGAGCCGTCCCAGCTCACTTGACATTTTTCAAAATAGCCTACTTTTTATAATTTTATATTCACTCTACCCCACCACTCATTCTCTCTCTTCATTTTTCACCACTCAATTTATTCAACCAACACTATTATTTACCCCACTCATTCTCTCTCTTCATTTTCTACCACATATTTTTTTTTTATTTTATTCTTTTTTCTTAGTTTCCATACCCACCTCAAGGGTGTCAAGTGAGATGGGACGGAGGGAGTACATTTGATTTCATCTCAATTAATTTGATTTCATCTCAATTACTCTCTTGCGTCAATCTTATTGAAATTAAATACTGTAATTATTTTACTTTTAAAAATAAATATGAAATTAACCTCTTTGTTTATTCTCACTTCTTCCGTCTAAAAATAAATATCTACCATATTTTTTAAGAATAAATTATTTTCATTTTCTTTTTACTTTTTCACTACCCACTTTATGCTTTCTTATAGGGATGGAAATTTGAACCGAACCGTGGATATCCGAACTGAATCGAATCGAAGTTGACGGTTATTAACTGGTTTGACTGGATATGGGGCGGTGTGATGATGTGTCAATTTTTCCGAAAGGACTTTGAAATTTTTCGTTTCTTTGAAAAACCTATCGAAAAAGACCGGAGTCGCCACGCCATTTTTGTTTTAAGGGCCAAAACTTTGAAAAATGCCCGAGATTAGAGATTTGGGTTCGGAGGTCACGTTACATGCCGGGAAGGACGTTAGTGTGCACCCGGAATGCCTCGTAAAACGAGTCTTCCAAGCTGAAAATCATTTATGTGTGTGTGTGTGTGTGTTTTGGCCAAAATAAGTTGAAACTCAGAAAAGTAAAAATTGAGAATTCTTTATTAGACTTTGGACAGATCCCATGATTTTTGGTGTGATTTTTGGGTTGAGTTTTGGTACTCAAAAGATTTTTGGAAGTTGAAGAACACTTCTGCCAGAATGAAAAAGGCAGTGGACACTTGATTTTGAAATAGATTTAAGGGCTTCAAAACTTCATAACCTGAGAAAACTAAGAGAATGAAAGTTGTTTCAGACACCTTACATAAGATTTCTGTGAAAGAATTTTCCATTTTGGAGAAAATTTGAGGACCCGAAACCCTCTGGAAATCTCAAATATGAGATCTGGACTCCCAGAGACTGGTGATCTGACCTTCAAAAGAAAATTTGAAAAAGGGAGTTTTACTCATGCAAAAAATAAAGTAAAAATATGTTTGAAAAGCTCTGGATGTTGGCTACAAAAAGTGTTTTGTAGTCAACACCAAATTCCAAGTTTATCTGTGTCCAAAAATTTAGACCATGGACTGGGGTCTTAGAAAATTGCTACTGGACAGCAACTTCTCAAGAAAGAAAATGTGATTTTAAAGGGGGTTTGGCATCCATGCTTGTCCCCATTTCCCTAGGTTTTGATTAGTGATTACTTGACATTTTAGTGGTGAATCAACTATATCAAATCATCCTTGGGGTACATTAGGACTAAGCACTTCATTTGCTTGGGAAGGGAAATTTTATCCTTTGAAAATGAGATTTGATGTATGAAAATGATTTTTAGGGTTTTGAAAATGTGTTTTCTTTGCAAGAAAGTAAGAATACTTTGAAAATAATGTTGATCCTTGTAGAAGATCATCCATGAAGATGAACTTCCATGGTGATCTTCTTGGATCTAAGACAAGAAGATGAATGAACTACATTTTGTAGCTTGAAGATGCATGCATGGATGAGAGATTTAGGGTAAGAAGAGGGAGGTTATACCTATATTCTTTGTGTTTTGGAGTTTTTGGCTTGAAAGTAAGAGTGTTTGAGGCTTGAATATGAGAGTATTTGAGTGAGTGTGATTTTGGTTGAATAGTTGAGAAAAAGGTGACAATTTTATGGAATTCTCACTGTTTTCTCTCTATTTTCGCCAAAGTGCAGTTGAGGAAATGTGTTCTTCTCTTTATTTCTGAGACTAAAGGCCTCAATTTATAGCCCTCTGAAATTACAATGATGTCCGCGCGGATGGGATTGTTAGCGTGCACTGTTCATTAAATGCTGCTTCGGGCTTTGGACAAGGGGAATAATCTTTTGAAAATTCAAACTGGTTATGTTTTTCAACTTACCAGATTGGGTTTTTTCAATTTCTTTTGCTTTTTTAGATTCTTTTGTAGGTTTAACCTTAAATAACAATGCCCACTTTGCCCTTGCTTTGTTAGAAATGTTAGGAATGTTAGGAATTGTTAGGAATGTTATAACTTTCGTTAATTTTCTAACGAAAATACTAACAAGCTCAAATTGGAGCACTTACAGTAGCCCCTCGGCGACGGCGCTTTCGAAGGAAGCGGGGTCGTCGATAAGAGTAAGGCTCCATATTTGGCAGGATGATCAAGTGATCGAGTGGCTGAACCTATTTAATAGGCTACCTACGTATCCTTAAGAGGAATCAAGCCAGTCGTAGTTCGGGTCTTTGACCCTGGAGATGATGGCGTTTTAGGTGCCTCGAACCTTGATGATGGCGTTTTAGGTGCCTCGAACCTTGATGATGGCGTTTTAGGTGCCTCGAACCTTGATGGTGGCGTTTTAGGTGCCTCGAACCTTGAAGATGGCGTTCTAGGTGCCTCGAACCTTAAAGATGGCGTTTTAGGTGCCTCGAACCTTGATGATGGCGTTTTAGGTGCCTCGAACCTTGATATGAAATGGCCTTTCGGTGGACTTCGTCTGCTGCCGAAGGAGAGGGTGACCGTTTTGGTCGGGGGGGGGGCTGGACCTAATGATAGGCTACCTACGTATCCCTAGTGGGAATCAAGCCCTTTCGTAGTTCGAGATTTACTCGAGATTCTGTTGGCTTTTGGGATTCCGTTGACTTTGCTGGGGATTTTGTTAGCCTTTGCTGGGGAAAAATCAGACGTATTCGTCGGGGAAATCGGTCTTACGTTTTACTGCCGGGAAAGATACGGGATCTCGTTATCTTTCTCGGGGAGATCGGACTTACGTTTTACTGCCGGGGAATGATTTTGATGAAAGATACGGGATCTCGTTATCTTTCTCGGAGAGATCGGACTTACGTTTTACTGCCGTTGAATAATTTTGATGAAAGATACGGGATCTCGTTATCTTTCTCGGGGAAATCGGTCTTACGTTTGACTGCCGTTGAGTGATTTTGATGAAAGATACGGGATTTCGTTATCTTTCTCGGGGAAATCGGACTTACGTTTGACTGCCGTTGATGATTTTGATGAAAGATACGGGATTTCGTTATCTTTCTCGGGGAGATCGGACTTACGTTTGACTGCCGGGGAATAATTTTGATGAAAGATACGGGATTCCGTTATCTTTCTCGGGGAGATCGGTCTTACGTTTGACTGCCGTTGAATGATTTTGATGAAAGATACGGGATTCCGTTATCTTTCTCGGGGAAATCGGTCTTACGTTTGACTGCCGTTGAATGATTTTGATGAAAGATACGGGATTTCGTTATCTTTCTCGGGGAGATCGGACTTACGTTTGACTACCGGGAAGCTCTTTTGAAGAGGGGATTGACTTTGGTTAACTTTTGGTTAACTCTGTTAAGTCTAGGATCAAATTGCAGAGTTCCGGATTTTTAAAGGGCAAAAGGGTCATTTTGACCCTTACAAACCCATCCGCGCGGATAGGGTTGAATTCCCAGGCTGTTTTAATGAGGGCCAACGCCCTTCTTCTTCCCCAAGCAGTTTTTTCAGAAAATTACGAGGGAGAGAGAGAGAAATCGCCCAAGCCGCCATTGTTGTCCAAAAAGCTCCAAAATTCTTCCGTTTTTCTTCGATTTTCGAGCAATGAAACACGCGGGAGGTGCTTTTCAAGGTCAAGGACGCGGTCCGATAGCGGAGAGGCGATTGGAGCTTGTCCGAATGAGGAGGCACTATTCTCTTTCGCAATCGATTGCGGAGGAGCCATACCCTGATGCTTGGCAACATTGGGCCACTGATCCGAGTCTCCGAACGGTATACTTCGAATCTTTTCATTCCCTTTGTTGATTTCTTGCTTGAAATTGATTTTTGGTGATTTTTGATTATTTTTTTTTTGAAAATTCGAGAATTGCAATGCTCTTGGCTTTGAATCTTGATTTTGATGCTATGCATGTTGTAATGAATTTGTGGGTATCCCAAAATGTGCATTTTGCTTGGGAAAAGAATTGGCATTTTCGCCATTTTTTTTTTTTGAAATATGAGACTATGATGAACAATTTCCCGAATTTGGGACGGACTTCTTTTGTTGCAATGTAGGATTCTTGCAATGTTGATATGAATGTGTGCATGCTCCTCTTTTTTTTGAAAAAGTGGGACGGATTTATTGACTCCGTGTATGAATGTATGAATTTTTTTTTTGAAAAATGGGACGGAGTTTTTACTTCCGTTGGATGAATGTATGATGATGGATGATATGCATGTATGCATTTTTTTTTTTGAAAAATGGGACGGAGTTTTTACTTCCGTTGACTCCTTGTATGATTTTTTTTTTTTATGTATGAATGTTGATTGGGATTTGTTGAAAACTGCTTTTTTTTGTGCAAGAAAAATGGGGCTAGATTCATTGCATCTTTGTTATCTTTGCCGAATTTTCTTCAAAATTTTTGTGATGAATGACGCATGTATATGCTTTCTTTTTTTTTGTGCAAATGCAAATTTTTTTGACATTTTCTCTTTTTTTTTTTGTTTTATTGCAGGGTGGAAACAACTACGTGACAGAGCAGTTGAATAAGATGAAGACTCGAGGATCAGTGGAGTCTGTAGTTGACCTGTGGGACCGGCTTCCGAATGCGGGCCGAGGAGCTTTGGTGAGTCCGAGACAGATTGTCGTTGAGACCGGGCTTTGGGAGTTTATTGAGTGCTTGAGGGGGTTGGTTAAGTTCCCTAAGAGCAAGGGCCTGATGTTTGCTTTGGCGCAGCATTGGTGGGATGCGACCCACACGTTTCACTTCTTTTGGGGCGAGGCTATGGTTACGCCTTCCGATTACGCTGCGATCACGGGTCTGTCCTTCAATGGACGCAGCATTGAGTGGCGAGACGGCTACAGCGATGTGGACCTGCAGGCTCTTCTGGGCTTTACTCCCATTCCCAAAAAGGGGATGGGGATGGAGTATGCCGTGGTTTATGGGAAGATTGTGGAGATCATCGGGAGCTACGAGGCTGGGGATGAGAGGATAGGCGCTGAGCAGATTGCTAGGGCCTTTTTATGGTTTGCTTTTTCGAGCACTCTTTTTGGACACGCCGAGGGGACGACGGTGTTTGCTTTGCTGAGGAGTTTGGAGGATGTGGAGATGGCTGGAGATGTCTCTTGGGGAGAGGCCGGGCTGGCAGAGCTTTACTTTGCTCTTGATAGATACAGCCGGAAGGCTGTGAGCTCCTTCTACTGCTTCGAGTTTGCTCTGGAGGTATAAGCTTTCTTTTTTTTTTCGCTTTCCCTTTTTCTTTAAGCACGCATTCTTTTCCGCACTTAATTGATTTGATTTTTACCTTTCGCAGGTATGGTTTTGTGAGTTCTTCCACGTCACGATGTGGCGACAGACGGCGGAGTACGTCGGGGCGTATCCAGCCATGCGTTCCTGGTCCAAGTTTGCCCGGGAGAAGAAGGGCTCCAGAGGGCGCACGACCCTCAGGTACTCGGATTGCCTTCCTTTGACGAGGGCTGAGACGGATGAGGAGATGATATTCTATCCCTGGGATCGTTTCGAGGTGGCGCAGCTGAAGGGCGCTGAGATATGGACTGTGCAGCGGAGGATTCTGAGAGGTCTGACTTGCGACGTCTATTATCTGGGAGAGAGGGTGACGCGCCAGCATGGCGTGAATTCGCCTTTGATGACACCGGTGGAGCCTCCCGCCGACATGATGCATCCTAGTGAGAGATCTGTGACCTGGGATGATTACCGGGGCGGCCAGCACTTCTCGGCATTCGTGGCGATCGAGCCATATCCAGTATTTGTCTTGAGGAGGCTGAGGACGCCCCAGGTTCTGGATTGAGAGGGGTTAGGGGTCCCGCGGTACCCTCGGACGGACTTTTCATATGTCCAGGATGGGGTCCGATTGAGGGTGCAGATCCCTCAGCCTGAGCAGCTTCCACGAGCTTTTCGGCCTCGTCCGGGTATGAAGGTATGGTTTTTCCTTCCCACCTCTTTTCTTGCTTCTGTCTTTTCTTTTCTTTCCTGTCATCATTTTTTTTGCTTCAACTGTTTCTGACGCTTTTGCTTTTGTGCAGTTTTCGGAGGTGGTCGTGGAGAGGCTGACGAAGCAGGTGATCGGGGCTAAGAGATTTATCAGGAGGATGGTTGCTTGCGGGGCTCCTCAGGCTAGAGCGAGGCGACCACGGCCGGCGCCTGCCAGGCGGGAGGCTTCCCCTATTCCTTCAGAGACTTCTTCTGAGACTCCTCTTTCTCATCTCCTTGACCCTCGCGTGGTACTACCTTCGGACCACGTCATTCTCGGAGATCCTTACGGGCAGGAACACGTCTGGCAGCATGGTGGATCTTCTTCGCACGTCCAGGAGTCTGACGCCTTCACCTTCGGATATGATTTCTTCGCAGATCTTGGCTTGCCCTATCAGAGCGTGCCGGTTGGTCCTGACAGCGAGCCTTCTTAGGGGACGAGGACGATGATTCTGAGCCTGAGATCTTCATGGCTACAGAGGAGGCGGGCCCGAGCCGCAAGAGGGACCGGGGGAAGGGCCCAGCCATCGAGGACTCTGACTGATTTTTTTTTTGAGATTGATTTTCTGAGATTGTATTTAGACAGATACAGTTTATTTTTATGCACATTTTTTTTGCTTTTTTTTTTTCTCTTTTTTTTTGGAATGTATTAATTCAGGATTATTGTTATTTTTTTTTTTTTGAATGCAATGCTGTATGAATGCAATGTTGCATGAGCCTAGGTTTTTTGGTAAGGGTGTAGATGTTTGGTGCATGGACTGGTTTGGACAGGCTTTGGCTGGGACAAAATATTCCTTTGGTACGACGGTTTGGGTATTTGCAAAGATTTTTCTGATGGGAGACAATCATGTCCGCGCGGATAGGACCTACATCTGACATTGTCCTTTAATTTTGCTTCAGATCTGGTCTCCCATTATTTCAAATTCAAATATCTTCTTCAACCACCAGTTCAAACTTGACCATTTTCGGGGAGAAGGAGAGAAAATCCATGGAAAACCTTAGAAAAACTCCATCAAAATTGTCCCAAGAATCCCAAATGTCATTCTTCAACAAATTCAAGGATTGGTCTCGGGAGATTATGCATGAGAGGAGGTCATTCTTTGAAGAAAGGTACAAAGTGAAGTGTTTATGGTCCCTCAAAGAATTGGTTCCGGATTATGAGTTTTTGAGAGCTTCTTCATCATTTTGGGATACTAGAAGGCATGTTTTTTGCTTTTCTTACAACGAGGTTGTTCCGACCGTCGAAGAATTTCGGGCTTTGCTTGGTGGCCCGGAGGTGGAGGAGATAGCGGTTCCCTTGCCTGGAGGGGCCTCTTTTGTTGATAGATTGTGCAACTTCCTTCATATTTCCCCGGAGGAAGCACAAGGTATGATCTGTGGTCCCGATCATTTTGATATTTCCGGTCTCCCTGATAGATTTAGGGGTTTAGGCTTGCTTGACGATGCCTATTGGGATGCCTTTGCACTTTGCATGTTTGGGACCTTGTTCATGGTCTATTCTTTTGGGATCTGTCATCGGTCTCTGCTGGATGTAGTTGTTCATTGTCGCTTGGGCAGAGATGTTGTACCTTTGATCTTGGGGGAGACTTTCCATGCTCTCGATAGGCTGGCTACCGGGAGACGGTATATGCACGGGGCAGCCCGTTCCTCTTGACTCTGTGGCTGATGGAGCGCTTGGGGATTCTTCGGGAAACTTCTGATATGATCAAGCCTTGGACATTCGCCAGGAGAGGGGTTTTGGTGGATTTTGATGATCAGGGCTCGTGGGAGCGATGGATGGCTGGTCGCCAGACAGAAGATATCAGATGGTCAGTGCCTTGTTGGCGGGTGGAGACTCATAGGGTACTTCAGGACGGATCTCCCGTGGTTATGCTTAGGGGCTTTCTCGGTCCGGCTTCTATATTCCGTCCTTGGTCTGAGACAGGTTCGGCTTGGAAGCGGAGTTCCTTTGGAGGACTTTGATGATATAGCCACCGGGGTGGTGGCTTCCGCTTCTATGGATGATCCTTCGGTGTTTTCCTTTCTGTCCCGAGCATGGAGGTATGACGTCTTTCCTCCTCGGGTTATCCTCGGGCGTCAGAGACTGTGTTCTTGACCACTTGGTACTGGATTGAGTACGAGAGGCATTTTGGAGAGACTCGAGATGGCTATTTTGAGGCGGCGTGAGGCCATTGTGGGTGCGAGGACTGACGGTTTCCGAGAGGAGGAGGGCCGAGGCGAGGGCCAACCCTCATGACGGGAGCGGAGACGTTGTGACCGACTATGAGGCTTATGTCGAGAGGCGGAGAGGAGGACTCCTATGCTACCGGCTAGGCTACGGGAGATGAGAGATGATGCTAGGGCTACCAAGGCCACGACGGAGGCTGGTTTGATAGATCTGTTCTGTACCGAGCTTGGTAGGAGGAAGACCGACATTTTTCATGTTCGGAAGAAGAAGACTCGAAGGGGAAGAAGAAAGGGGAGAGGCCGATGCGAGTGGCATGGAGTGACTACGAGGTTTAGAGTATCCCTTTCTTGTCATGGCAGACACATTAGTTTAATTATGTATCTTAGTTTTCTTTTAGCAGGTTGCCAGTTGTAGGAATGAACCGGGCTTAGACTCATCAAAAAGTTTCTAACTTGTAATGAATATTTGAATTGCTTCAGAGTTTTTCGAGACGCTTTCATGGCCTGATCAATTGTATTGATGTCAGATTTTGACTTTTATTTGTGCTTTAGACCGAACCGTTTCCATTTGCCCTACGTTCCCCTCATTTTGAGGAGCTCAGGTCTTCGTAGTTCAACCTGGTCGATTTTGTTGTTGTTGTTTTTTTTTTTTTTTTTTTTTTTTTTTTTTTTTTTTTTTTTTTTTTTTTTGTTTTTTTTTGGTGCAACCTGTTTTTGCCTAGGCCGCCCTTTTCGGGTTTTCAACCTAGTTGGGTATTACTCTTTTAGCACTCTTTTTCTTCTTTTTCTTTTTTTTTTTGACTCAGTGTTTTACGCGTAGTATCTGCGCAGCTTGTCACCATTCACTGGGTGTACAAAAGGATTTCCGTCGAGGTCTGCAAGTTGCATGGCTCCTCCGAAAAAGATTTTCTGGACAACATAGGGCCCGACCCAGACAGGTTCCCATTTGCCAAGCGGGTTGATACGGACTGGGGGCTTTTCTTTCAAAACGAGATCACCTTCTCGGATCTCCCGATGCTTCACTTTCTTGTCGAAGGCTCTAGCCGTTCTCCCTTGGTATTCCCAGATATGTTCCATGGCTTTCAATCGGCGTTCATCTAGCAGGGCCAATTCATCATGGCGACTTTGGAGCCATTCGACCTCGTTGATCTGGCTTTCCAACAGCACACGGAGTGAGGGGATTTCCAATTCGATTGGGAGCACGACTTCCATTCCGTATGTGAGGGCAAACGGTGTTTCCCCAGTTGCCGTTCTGACGGATGTTCTGTAGCCCCAGAGTGCCAGGTGTAGCTTCTCGGGCCAATCTCTGCCTCGAACAGCCATTTTCCGGATGATGTTTTCCAAAGTCTTGTTTGCTGCCTCGACGGCTCCGTTGGTTTGGGGCCTGTAAGGAGATGACTTGTGACGGGTTGTCGGAATTACGCCGGCGGCTTTCACATTCCCTTTCGAAGTGGGATCCATTATCTGAGATGATTTCGGCTGGCAACCCGTATCGGCATATGATTTTTTTTATTTTTTTTTGATGAAGAGGGCAACTTTCCTTGAGTTGAGGATTTTGTAGGATTTCGTAAGGCATCCTTTCCAGTTCCTTCGAAGAAATCACCAATCTGCGTCTCTTTAGGCTCTTCCGCAGTTCCCAGATTCACACTCGTCAAAATCTCTTTGGCAGCTTGGGCTCGATTTTCCTTTTTTCCGAACAACCTGCTTAAAGATTTTATTTTGTTTGATTTTTTTTGTTTAATGTGTCTGCTTCTTTATCTAATGAATTATTATTAAATGTTTTCTTTTTATTAATTAATTCATCATTAGTTAAAGTGGCAATCAAGGGATACTCAGAAAGGTTCGTCATTTCATTAGGAACGAAAAGGAAGTACAACATTTGCTACAGACTCGTAGTCTTCAGGCGTAGGGCCGTCGGACGACTCTAAAGACTCGACCTTAACAATGAAAGACTCGGAGGACCTTTCCTAGATTGACACAAAGGGATGGGAGACCAATCCAGGCTTGGTGATCATTTCTTCTTTGGTCGCGGACGGGCCTGAGAGAGTTTCCCGATTTTTTAACGGCATTGCTGTCAGGGGTGTCATGACTCGGGAATTGCACTGTGCTCCTTCCTCGATCATCGCTACCATTTCTTTGACTGAGCTGAAATCAATCAGTGCGGCACTTTGGATCTCTTCCCGAATAACTGTTGCATAATCGGACCATCCCAATTGTCTGAAAAGACTTCTGTGGCTTTGGCTTTCGGCACGGTCAATTCAAACTCGGGTTTCGGACCTTCCTGGGCAGTAGGAATTGTGGTTGTGAGCTTCTCGAACTGTTCCACTAGGCTTGGCACGCCTTTGAAAGTGTACTCACTCTTCATGGTTGCGGCAGCCCCGGGTATCTTGGGTAGGTCCAGGAACATGCAACGGACCGGGTTAGCCTTGGCTCCCGAACTTGTTGAGGCTATCCTGTAGCTTCGGCCACCCTTCTGTAGGAGTGGGCTACGTGATGTTACCGGTTGTGTGGGACCCTTTACAAAGTAGTCGGCCAAATTAGACCGAAAGGGAGAGATTTAGGGTCGTCGGCCAGGGACCCTTCTGTGGCGGCTTCAAATCTTTTTCCTTTTGCGGTGTCCGAGGAGGCCTCATATCCCGGTAGTGGCGAGTTTTCTGTCCTTTCACCTCGATGAGTTTGTGAGTTCCTTGTTGGTGCTTTCCCAGACCGAGGCCAGGTAGATAACTCATCTTTCTCATCATTTTCAAGACTGGAGGGATTTTATCCTGAGTGACCGTCAGATCTATGTTGCACACTTGGGCTTTGGGAGGCTCGACCGTGAAGCCCGTTAGCATGAGGCTTTCCTCATCATGTTTGATTTTTAGAATAGGTATTCCACCTGTATCCGTGCCCTCCAAGGTGACTAAATCCCCATAAATGGTCGTCGGGTCCCCATTCGAGACGAATTTCACACACTTTGGTGGAGGCTTGAGGCGACCCCCTTGACTGATGCAGCCAAGGTCTTCCCAATAAGGCATTAAAAGTGATCGGGATGTCAATAACACGGAATTCCACAGGTATCAATTTACGTCCAAACCAGAGGTCCAAGGTAGCAACTCCAAGGACTGCTCGGGATGTCGAGTCGTAAGCTTTGGCTGTGAGGGAGGAAGGCTTCAAGTACGTAGTCTTGATATCAAGCGAGGCTCATGATCTTTGCGGAAGAATGTTCATTCCGGGCCCATTATCAACCAGGACCCGAGGAAGGCGTCGTTCATCCAATTGGAATGTGATGAAGAGAGGCTCGTTATGATCGGCCCCAAATTGAGGGAGGTCGAGATACGTGAAAGTGATTATGTTCCCGTAGTGGATGTTTCCAATCAGCTGTACCACGTCATCGGGAGTAGCATCAATAGGGACCAAGGTGCGGGCCAGGCTTTCTTCCAGCTTTAGCTTGTGGGGATAGGATGAGGTGAGCAGGGACCATAGAGAGATGTTGGCCTGTGTTTGCTTCAACTGGGTGAGCACGGGGTCCTCTTTTCCGGGGTTAGGAGCTTCGGCTGTCTTAGCATAAGGGCGGCGGTTCTCCTCGGGTGCTTGATCTGTGGCCTTCTTATCTGTTTTAGGATTCCCTTGGAAGATTTGCCCGGATCGGGTCGACAGGTTAACTTCCTCATCGGTTGCTTCTTGACTGGATTTCTTCAATGCTGCTAAGGTCAACGGGGGAGCCTTTTTGGCTATCGGCCACTGGTTCTGACGAAGTCTAGCAACGGTGAGGGGCTGAGCTATACTAGCCCCTTCCTGGGCGGCCCTTATAACTGCTTCCCAAGTCACAGGATTTTGAGTCTGGGGTTGTATTGTTGCCCCCTGTATGGCCCACAGAGCTAGGGCGTCCTCAGATTCGTTCCCATAGCCTACCTGGCTCATAGTTATCATACAACAAGAGTCGCTGTTGTCGGGGCTCGGCGGCTTTTCGATCTCATCCCCAGTATAGTGCAACCATTCTGGTTCCTTTCTGTAATACTCAGAGCTGGAAATGATTATAGCATTCTGTGTTGGAGGCGCATCCGGTATCATTCCAGTTTCTAGGACTTCTCTGAAAGCTGACATACATTCAGGGAAGGTGACCTCTTCTTGGGTAACTTTGACAAGGAGTGTTACTTTGTTCCGGGGTGGATTTGATCTGACCATGGTTATTTTCTCATTTGGGCAGATGGGAGTTAGTTTTCCTCTCTCTATCAGATCTTCGACTATCAGCTTGGATCGGACGCCTGAAAACCCTTTCCCCAAAGCATGGTAGGCAGTGTTGAACTCTAAGACATCCACGTGCTCAGACCCAGGAAACTTCATGGCCTTCATGTCCTCGGTTTCATATTCGTCTTCCGAAGTTTCTTCGTCGTCGCTTCGATAACCCGGCCATTGTGCACGGCTCCCATGGGTTCATTTCCGGCATGATTGTTCCAGATTGTTTCGGATGCAGGGCCTCGATTGACTCTTCGCTCTCGTCATCATCATCGTCGTCGCTGTCGTCGGAATCATCTTCCCATACTATCGGGATTCCGGCTGAGAGGGAATGCCGATCAAACCCGTTAGGGGAATATGGGTGCGTGCAGCCGCAGAAATTGTCATATGCTCCCATTCCTGGAAGTGGTAATTGTGACTCAGCTTCTCCTCCCAGAAACTGCGGGGGAAGAGTGAGAGGGGGTGGCACATATTTGACACCAGGTAGAATGTAGAAGGATTCTTCCTCCTCTGATTCTTCAGTTTCACTGCCTTCGGGATCGCATTCGGCCTTTCCCAAGGCCAACTTGCAGAAGTGTACTAGCTCCAAGTGCTCTTCGGCCTCTTTGCTGATAAGCCCCAGTACAGGCGCTCGCCGGAAGTTTTCTTGTTCGATTCTTCTCGATTGTTCTAACCATCTTGTATAAATGGTCCTCTCATGCTTTGACCGAAACAGCCCCAGTTCTTCAGTATCATCTATCCCTTCCTCTGAGAAGTAGCGAGTCTCATATTCTTGCAGGAAATCTCTGACATGAGACCAAGGTGGGTTGATTCGTTCGATATCCTCAAGGCTGAGGGGGAATCCGAATTCAGGATCCTCGACAAGGTTGGCCATGGGTATTTGGGGACCTTCATCGGCATCTTCCTGAGCATGCGAAGGTTCTCCGTATTCAATCATATTCACCTGATTATGGTTCCTTGGCAGAGGATTCTTGACTGTATTAGGCCCCTCGGGGCCTTCCAACTTTCCTTGCTCTATCAATCTCTGGATTGCCTTCTTCAAAGTGAAGCAGTTATCTGTTAAATGTCCATGGGCTTGGTGAAAAGCGCAATACTTTGAGGTATCCACAGGAGCGCTCGGATTCCTAGGTTGGAAATTCTCCAAAGGCTGCAGCAAGCCTTCTTTCACCAGTCCCCTAAAGATGTCATTCAGGGGCATTCCAAAGTTTTTGAGGTTCATGACCCGTGGCCTGGGCTCGACTGGTTTTCTGGGAGCGAAAGGAGTTGTGTTATTACATTCCTGTCCCGCGTAGTTAATCATTTCTTTGCCTTTAGCAGGAGCGAGGCGGTGTTTGCGGGAGGAGCCCGATATACGTAGCGAGTGCGGCGGCCGGTTGCGATTGTAAGCCTTTTCAAACTTAGGCTGCGGAGTTAACCATGGCCCGTAAGTGCCGAGTACGGGAAGTGACGAGGAGGCTCTCAAATGTGGTTTCGGGCATGACTGGAAGATGTCCGATTGTTCCTCTTCGGAAGGAGGGATGGCCATTTCGCTGAGTTTCAGATTCCACCGCTTGTAAAAGTCCCCAACATTCTCATCGGGACGCTGCACTGTTGTTTGTAGGTCGACCCTATTTGTTTCCCACTCCAAGTTGGCCTTATATTTCTCTGTGAAGGCATTGGTAATCTGATCCCATGTAGCCCTGGCTTCGGGTTTTAAACGGAAGAACCATTTTAAGGCACTGGATTTCAAAGATAGACTGAAATAGTCAGCCAACTGCTGATTGGTACACCCTTTGGCCTTCATTGCCAAGGTATACGTGTCCAGATGAGTTTTTGGGCATGCAGTCCCATCAAAGAGATCCAGATTAGGCATCACGAATTTGTGGGGCAGGGGAACAATGGAGTCCGGGTGCAGTAGGCCGGAGCGGACTTCTTGGCGATCAATTCGGCGATCTGCGCTTTCATTTCCTTGTGTTGTTCCATGAACCGTGCCGGATGAGGGTCTTGTGGCGGAACCATGGCATTCAAGCTAGTGGCCGAGCTAGAGAGAGGAGCTACCAGCGGCGGCGGGCGGGTGGAGGGAACGGCCGATCCGGACGTAGGTGAAACCTGTCCACGGCCCCAAATTGCCGGGGAGCATGAGTAGGAGCACAGGTGAAGGGATAGAATCTTGCGGCTGCTTTGTTGATTTTCAAGCGGCAAAGTAGGTGGAGGCGGCCCGATGTGGGTGGATAACTTGGATTTCCAGAATGGGGCCCATAAGTGGGCTTAGGTGCGGTGATGTCACGATGGTTGAATTGCATGGTGGGCCGAGGCGATGGTGTATAACCCGGGAATGCTGCGGTCTGGTGATTCGGATGACACGGGATGGAGGCTTGGTAACCCATAGAAGTCCGGTGAGCGAGGAACGGATTTGTGTGAGGAGCTTGGTGAACTAGTACTATTACGAGGAGGGCTCTGGCGTGGCCCAGGAACCAAGGCGTGGCGGCATTCGAACCGTGGATGTTCTTTGTGAAGGTCGGATTGATCGGTTCCGAACCGAGGTGGCATTCCAATTTGTTGGGGCATTCCGAGATAACCCCAACCATGAGAAGACATTCCGTGCGCTTTGTCCCCACCGAGGAACCGTGAACCGATTTGTGCCATCGGCTGCATGGATCCGGTAGTCGAAGCCGGGGGGGTGACCCGAAGACCAAGGAGCATGGGTTACGGTAGTGGTACCATAGGAGGTGGGTGGTGGAATCCTGGAGTAATCGGGCGGCGAGAGTGGGATTGGCATCCTCGTCTTCTTCCACGGTGAAGGTGCCATCGGGATTGAGGTGGCGGTCAAACCGTGGCTCTTAATAGCCTCCATAAGGCTATTGTGTGCTTCTGTCGTAACCTCATCTCGTTACGCTAGCCGATTCCACTTTGTTGTTACGTCCGAGGGGTCCGGGAGGCGGAGTGACGTTGTCCCCATCATTACCGGGCGATGCGGACATTACGAAACCCGGAGTCGGAACAAACGGTGAAGGCGATGACGCGCTTGACTCTTCCCAACTAATCAAACGGTGACCGGTGTTCGGAACCAACCTTTGTGAGGAGGCTGCGGGGGAAAAGACACGAAGGTTCGAGATGCAGGAATGAAAGGAGGGTAAGTGTTTGGGCTTTGGGCTCATGCAACATGCGATTATTTGTTCTGTTTACTTAAAACATGTTTTATTAACCTAATCGGTTGGAAAAGATTTCTCTTCTTTTTCGCAAACTACTCTGGATCTGGATCGGTGGGCCCCGTCACTACGTCTATAAGCCCCTCGTATTCCACCCGTATTTCGACCTCCCGGGGTGGACGGCCCGGGCGAGGGTCCTATAGGGCAAGCGGGTCCCACCGACCGAAAGAAAACGATTCTAAAAGTGCGGCGGGTAATCGAGTCTTAACGAGCATTCGATGCAAATTACGGACAAGGCGACGTCAAAGTCAAGATCATGCTCGAGGGCTCGACAAAAAGTCGGCATGATTTGGGTGATAAATGTCCACGATTGATCTTGACTTGTCGTCAATTAGGCCGTAATTAGGCATGGAATAATCATTAATCCTTGATGACTCGGTGTCAATGCTTTGGGAGTCGGTGTATAATTTGTGCCGGTCGGGCCGAAGTCATGGCACCGGTCAATATCCTGGTCAAAGTCTGCGGCGGAAAACCGGCAAAACTTCGACTGATTAGGGTCCCCGAAAGATATTGAGTCGGTATGCCGACAAAGGCTTGAAAGGAAAGGTCTATACACAGACAGGGCTTGACACAGACCAGACTAAAAACCAACCGGGTCTCGGACAAAGTGTGTCACGGACAGGTGCATGGTCGACACGAGGCTCCATGGGATGTTTGGGTAGTCCTGTGCTTTCACCGAGAGGCATAATAAGACCAAACGGGCCGCGACAAGGATTTCCCCGGGTTAGGGACGTAGTGTGCAGTGTACGGTCACGTGCGCGTAGTGTGCAAGCAGTCTATCTTCTTTTTCTGAGTAAAATAGAATTTTTTTTTATGTGTCTTAAAAATATGATGCATGATTTTTTTTGAAAATTTTCTTTTTTTTTTTTTGAATTTTTTTGAATTTTTTTTTTTTGAAATTTAATGAACACATAAGCACATAAGCACAAGAATTCCGACAGTTAGGGACATGATTCCGACAGTCAAAATTTTGACTTTTTCCGAGGCGGCCAAAACAACACGAAAATGTGCAAAAATCAACACACACAACAAATGATTTTTTAAATGCCGGGACGGAAGCTTGACCCTCAAAAGCTTTTTTTTTTTTTTTGAAAACGATGATACCGGTACGTGGGATTGTTAAACCACAATTTATCCCCGACTCGTGTTAGGAGGCGATAACGGGAAGTTTAATGGTTTCCACCAATATACCAAATATCCATTTTTTTTTTGGAAAAAGCTTATTTATTCCCCAGCGGAGTCGCCACTGTGATGATGTGCCAATTTTTCCGAAAGGACTCTGAAATTTTTCGTTTCTTTGAAAAACCAATCGAAAAAGACCGGAGTCGCCACGCCATTTTTGTTTTAAGGGCCAAAACTTTGAAAAATGCCCGAGATTAGAGATTTGGGTTCGGAGGTCACGTTACATGCCGGGAAGGACGCTAGTGTGCACCCGGAATGCCTCGTAAAACAAGTCTTCCAAGTTGAAAATCATTTGTGTGTATGTGTGTGTGTGTTTGTTTTGGCCAAAATATGTTGAAACTCAGAAAAGTAAAAATTTGGAATTCTTTATTAGACTTTGGACAGATCCCATGATTTTTGGTGTGATTTTTGGGTTGAGTTTTGGTACTCAAAAGATTTTTGGAAGTTGAAGAACACTTCTGCCAGAATGAAAAAGGCAGTGGACACTTGATTTTGAAATAGATTTAAGGGCTTCAAAAATTCATAATCTGAGAAAACTCAGAGAATAAAAGTTGTTCCAGACACCTTAAATAAGATTTCTGTAAAAGAATTTTCTATTTTCGAGAAAATTTGAGGACCCAAAACTTCTGGAAATCTCAGATATGAGATCTGGACTCCCAGAGACTGGTGATCTGACCTTCAAAAGAAAATTTGAAAAAGGGAGTTTTACTCACGAAAAAAATAAAGTAAAAATATGTCTGGAAATCTTTGGATGTTGGCTACAAAAAGTGTTTTGTAGTCAACACCAAATTCCAAGTTTATCTGTATCCAAAAATTTAGACCATGGACTGGGGTCTTAGAAAATTGCTACTGGACAGCAACTTCTCAAGAAAGAAAATGTGATTTTAAAGGGGGTTTGGCATCCATGCTTGTCCCCATTTCCCTAGGTTTTGATTAGTGATCACTTTACATTTTAGTGGTGAATCAACTATATCAAACCATCCTTGGGGTACATTAGGACTAAGCACTTCATTTGCTTGGGAAGGAGAATTTTATCCTTTGAAAATGAAATTTGATGTATGGAAATGATTTTTAGGGTTTTGAAAATGTGTTTTATTTGCAAGAAAGTAAGAATACTTTGAAAATAATGTTGATCCTTGTAGAAGATCATCCATGGAGATGAACTTCCATGGTGATCTTCTTGGATCTAAGACAAGAAGATGAATGAACTACATTTTGTAGCTTGAAGATGCATGCATGGATGAGAGATTTAGGGTAAGAAGAGGGAGGTTATACCTATCTTCTTTGTGTTTTGGAGTTTTTGGCTTGAAAGTAAGAGTGTTTGAGGCTTGAATATGAGAGTATTTGAGTGAGTGTGATTTTGGTTGAATAGTTGAGAAAAAGGTGACAATTCTATGGAATTCTCACTGTTTTCTCTCTATTTTCGCCAAAGTGCAGTTGAGGAAATGTGTTCTTCTCTTTATTTCTGAGACTGAAGGCCTCAATTTATAGCCCTCTGAAATTACAATGATGTCCGCGCGGATGGGATTGTTAGTGTGCACTGTTCATTAAATGCTGCTTCAGGCTTTGGACAAGGGGAATAATCTTTTGAAAATTCAAACTGGTTATGTTTTTCAACTTACCAGATTGGGCTTTTTCAATTTCTTTTGCTTTTTTAGATTCTTTTGTAGGTTTAACCTTAAATAACAATTTCCACTTTGCCATTGCTTTGTTAGAAATGTTAGGAATGTTAGGAATTGTTAGGAATGTTATAACTTTCGTTAATTTTCTAACGAAAATACTAACAAGCTCAAATTGGAGCACTTACAGGCGGATAATGGGGAATAACCAAAATGAAAAAGTGGGAAACGATTTGATTTTGGTATTAGCATTACCCACCCCATTACCCGCCCCATTACCTGAATCGAATGTTACCCGAACTGCTTATTTTAGTAATATAATTTTACCCTTATTCATATAAGTATTTTCCATGATATAGACATCATAATTGTTTTACCAGTATGTGTTAAATCCTTATATAAAACGTACTTGTAGACACTCAAATTTCGTACCCATATTTTCTAATTTTCTTATTGAAACAATGGAATTATTTCCATTTTGCTATATTTCAAACGTTAATTGTTATTTATAGTTTTCTTATTGTAATCTAGTAAATCTTTTCTTATGTTTGGTGAATTGTGTCATACACAACTATTTAATTTTTTTGAGCTCTTATGAATGTGATTATATGAGTTTAAGTAAAAAAATTATCCTTTATCAAAGTTAATTTTTTGAGTTTTTTTTTTATCGCTAAAGTGCTTTAAAACAAAATATTAGTTTGACTAATTCCTCGCGGGAATTTCCCGATTAACTGCTACCCGTGGAAAATGGGTATGATATGAAAAATTGATTACCCGCTAGGAAATGGGACAGTTATGAGGCACAAAATTGAATTAGAGAATAGGGGTGGTACGATGCATAACTGCCCCAAACTGCCCCCATTGCCATTCCTACTTTCTTATCTCAATTCCATGTCTGTTTTCGAATCCTTACCGTGTCATCACTTTATTGTTTCTCACTCAATATGTCTAAAAATAAACATCCATTTTTTGGAGAATTTTTTATTTTTATTTTTCACTATACAATACATACTTTCAAAAAAATAAAGAGTTAATAGCAACAATATTTATACATCTTTGTCGGTTGAGTGTTGGAGACAGGAAATTTTCAAAGGCGGTAGAATCATTTTCACTAATGAAAAATTTGAGCAAAATTTAAATTTAGGATATTTATTATTTAAACAAACGGGACAAGTTTTGATAAATTATACAAAGACCCCAAATTACTTAATTGTTTATGAGTTTGTGTTCTACTCCATGAGTTAACATCTTAAAACTGCATTTTGATCTCTTACAAATTGCAGGACCGTTGTATTTATCCTATATTTCAGGAGTCTCATCGTAACAAACACGAGACTCCAAGACCAAGTCAAAGACCGCAAGACCTATCTATAACGCACGTGCAGTATCTCTCGACAACTATCATGATCTACATCAACCTCCTAGCCGCAATTCTAGGCGCAAGCTTAGGAATAACTCTGATTTGTTATTTTTGTTTTAGTATTTAATCAGAAAGAAAAACACGTGTAAAGGGACACGTACACTCACGATTAGAAACTCTCATTGTACTCATACTCACAATTCCACTATCACAATCAATAAAATACCCTTGTTTCGAGGTTTTGTGTCGGCGAACAAGTTGTTCAAGAGCTTTCCTCGTTAAATAATTTGTCATTACATCTTGAATTCCAATTTCTATATTACATTGTGCCCAATATCGATCACCTTTGTTAAATTGCTTAAATTTGACCAAAACAATTTGGCGCTGTCTGTGGGAAGCATTGGTCTTTTAGCTTCTTGGATAATTCAGGATGAATCTACAAATTACTGGAGTCATTGCCACTGGAAGTCAGGTAGAGGAGATAGGGGCAAAACGGAGCATATCTCAATCACCACTGGAGCTACAACTCACAATGTAAACCCCACTATACCACCTAGGTTTATCCAGTCACATGTTGGTGCAATCGCCGGAGTAACTGTTGAAATTTCGGTGGATATAGCGAGCCACTTAACCAGCATGATGAATAGCGTCAGAAACCATCTACTAGTTCAACATGACACTTCTACCATGTTGATCAACACTGTCTTTAGGTTGCAGCGTGATGTCAATACTCTACAAGCTGGATCTTCCAATTTTCGACAGGATGCAAGCCCAAGTGTCTTTCAGCCTGCAAATCACAACCTAGGTTCTGCCTTGCTTTCTCCTTTACAACCAAGGCAACTCAACTTTGTTGGAGATTCAGGTGCACTTAACGGCAGAGGATTCATACCTATGGCTAGCGTCGTGTAAACAGACAGCCTGGTTATCCATTCTAGGAAGAATGTCTTCCCGATTCCCGGGTCCTTCATAACACCTTCGTCTGGTCCAACAGGGAGTGTTAACCCTCAACTTGATAATATAGTTAGTTATGTTGTCACTAACCTTGATCCAGGTGGCCTTATAACAAGGCAGCTGAATGAACTCAGGGAGATGATCCAAAGTGTACCCAGAATTGCCATGCCATACCATCAGGCATCACCAATATGCTACAATGAGTCACATTTTGTTCCAGCTATTGCCAACATGGTGATACCTAAAAAATTCACTGTGACTCATATGAAGCAATATGATGGGACAACTAACCCATTATAACACATTGCTCTGTATCAAGAGAAGATGGATGTCATACATATCCCTTTACAGTTCAAGGAAGCATGTCTTTGCAGGGGCTTCGGATCCACCTTAACAGGAGCGACCATGAGATGGCTAATCAATCAACCTCTTGGTTCTATTGGATCTTATGCTCAACATATCAACATAATTACTAACCAATTTTCTTGTAACAGGACTTTCGAGAAGATGACCAATGATCTATACAGGATAACTCAACAACCTGATGAAAGCCTAAAGGACTATATTAGTAGGTTCAATAAAGAAGATGTAGACATTCCCAACCTAGATATGTCAACGACAACAGAAGCATTCAGGATGGAAGACCTCACCTTACTATAAAGAATTGGTCATGAACCCATGTAGGAAGCTTGAAGATGTCAGAAATACGTCAATAAAGTTCATTAGGCTGGAAGAGGATGAGTTCATACAAGAGAAGGCATCCCAGAAGAGCCCTGTTCATGAGCATGCTGAAGGCAAAATGGAATCCTCCCATTCTAAATCAAATAGGGGAAAACCCTATTCTAAACTTGAACATCCTAAAATTCATTCTATAGATGATAATGATGATGAAGATGAATCAGACTATCCAAAAATAGATGACTACTGTTTTTCTGTCAATACTGTAGGACTGTTACATGCTATGGACAACCTGGGAGAAAAAGCAAGATGGCCCCAGAAGCGATAAACCTTCAACCCGGAAAGACAAGTCGAAATGGCGTACATATCATGAGGATTATAGGCATGCCACTGACAATTGCATCGCCTTGAGGAAGGAAATCAACCATTTTCTATCCAATGGACTTCTCAAGGACTTGCTAAGCAGGCGACGTGGATTCTCAAACAACCAGGAGCGCGCACAAACAGATAGCCAAGAGTGACAGTCCAAAAATCCCACTCCACCTCCAACTCATATAAAGGTGGTCAACACGATCAGTGGAGGTTCTGATATTTGTGGAACTTCCTATTCAGCAGCCAAGCGTCACGCTAAGGATTCCAAAGAGGACAGGTTGGAACGGCCTGTACGAAATCACAAAGGACATTCATTCAGGAGATTTCATTTGACGAGGATGATAAAGGCGACATCCTGGATCCTCACATGATTCCCTAGTTGTTATTTTGCAAGTTGCTAACTGCTTAGTAAGGCATATTCTAATTGATAATGGGAGTTCTGTCAACCTGGTGACAACTAATGCCCTAGAAGAAATGGAGATACTTTTGAAAAATGTTGTAAAGAATTCGTCCGTACTGGTTGGGTTCAGTGGGGAAACCAAGCAGACTGTTGGGGAAATCAACCTGCCAGTATATGTAAAAGGTGTAAACTCAATGGAGAGGTTTTGTGTGATAGACTGCAAGTCGTCTTACAATATCATCCTTGGGAGAACCTGGATTCACAACATGAAGGCAATCCCGTCAACTTACCATCAGTGTATCAAGATGCCTACACCGTGGGGAGTAGTCAGGGTGAAAGGAGATCAACAGACAGCAAAAGAATGATATATGACTGCAATGAAAGCAATGAGCAAACCCAGGCAAGCATAGTAATTAACGAAGAAGGCACGGGACATTTTAGAAGCTTCTGAATTTGAAGTGAGAGAAACACAACTCGACACTTATAATCTTGATGCCCAAGTCCTAGTTGGAGCAGATATCCCACATGGAATTGAGGAAGAGATAATCAAGTTCTTGAAAAGCAGAACAACATGTTTTGCTTGGGAGCATGAATATATGTCAGGAATCAGCAAAGACGTTATCACGCACAAGTTGAATATTGATCCCAGCATTAAACCTATCTACCAAAAAAGGAGGAAGTTTGCTCATGAATGAAACCAAATTATTAAGGATGAAGTTAAGAGATTGCTGAAGTCCAAGATGATAAGGGAAGTTGATTATCCAAGATGGTTAGCTAATGTGGTAGTTGTAAGCAAGTAGAATGGAAAGTGGCGTGTATGTGTGGATTTCACTGACTTGAATAAGGCGTGCCCTAAGGATCCTTTCCATTTACCACATATAGACTCTCTTGTTGACGCTACAGGTTGGCATGACATCTTAACCTTCATGGATACATCCTCAGGTTTTCAACAAATACAAATGGAGCCTTCAGACCAGGAGGATACGACCTTCATCACCCCTGAAGGGATATATTATTTCATTGCAATGCCATTTGGCTTTAAAAATGTCGGAGCTAATTTCCAGAGATTGGTGAATAAGATGTTCAAAGAGCAACTTGGAACTACAATGGAAATTTACATCGATGACATGGCGGTCAAGTAAAAAAGAATGGAAGATCATGTTCAACATCTTGCGGAGGCCTTTGACATCCTAGAAACTTTCAACATGAAGTTGAACCCTTCTAAATGGAACTTTGGTGTAAGAGCATGGAAATTCTTAGGCTATATGGTGACAAAGAGAGGCATTGAAGCAAGTCCACAGCAAATTAAGGCCATTATCAACTTGGAATTTCCCAAGTCAATCAAAGATGTTCAGAGACTAACCGGACGAGTGGCGGCTCTCGATCAACAGGTACATCTCAAAATTATCGGACAAATGCAGGTTGTTCTATGACGCTTTGAGGAAGAACAAGTTATTCCAATGGACAGAGGAGCATGAGGCAGCTTTCATCGAACTTAAAGACTACCTTTCATCTCCACCTTTACTATCAAAAGCAGAGCAAGATGAGTCTTTATTTTTATATCTTGATGTATCTGAAAATGCAGTCAGTGCTGTTCTAGTCAGAGAACAAGATACCATCCAGCACCCTATTTACTATGTATGTAAATCTCTACTTAATGCTGAAACCAGGTACTCACATCTTGAAAAGTTAATACTCGCCTTAATATTTGTATCTATTAAATTGCGCCATTACTGCGAAACTCATACTATTATTGTCAAGACCAATTGTCCTATCAGGAATGTGATGAGAGGTAAATGGTCCGTACAACTTAGTACGTATGACTTACTTTATGAAGCAAGAACAACCATCAAGTCCCAAGCTCTAGCAGATTTTGTGGCAGATTTCAGTCCCAACCTGAAACCTGAAGTAGAGTTAGAAGTCCAACAACTTGAAGGAAATGTCCCCCCAAGATACTGGACTCTATATACAGATGGAGCTTCCAACGCTCAAGGCACAGGTTTGGGAATAATCCTAAAATCTCCTCAAGGAGACTTGATCCCTAACCTATAGCTTGTGAATTCAAGGCAACAAATAATGAGGCGGAATATGAAGCCCTCATTATGGGTTTAAATACTGCACTTAATCTAAATGTCAAGCATATTAATGTGTTTAGTGATTCCTTATTGTTGATTAACAACTTTAATGGCTTATATACAGCAAAGCATACCAAGATGTCAAGTTATCTCCAACATGTTAAAGCATTAGCAGCTCAATTTGCATATTTCACTTTTGAACAGATTCCAAGGGGTGAAAACGCTGAGGCAGATGCCCTAGCCAACCTTGGATCAAATTGTAGCAACATGACCAATACAAATATACCAATCATTCACATCATGTATACAACAATAGATTAGCCAGAATTATGCCAACTTAAAAATGACCCAGAATTGCCAACCAACCCAGAAAACATCACAACATCCTGGACACTGCCCATAATTAACTTTTTGCAGGATGGAACAATTCCCCAGGATGTAAAAAATCCATGATCGTTCAGGATAAAGATTTCAAGATTTGTACTGATTGAAAATGTATTATTTAAGAAATCTTTTACAGGTTTGTATATGAGGTGTATAGTACCTGAGCAAGTAAGCAACGTGGTGAAAGAGCTGCATGATGGGGAATGCGGAAATCATGCAGGGGGAAAGTCCTTGTCATCTAAAGCCTTGAGAACAGGGTACTATTGGCTAACAATGCGCCAAGATGCCGTCAAGTATGTTCAGAATTGTGATGCGTGCCAAAGACACAGCAACATCCTGCATCAACCTGCTGAGCCGTTACATCCTATCCTAGCATCTTGGCCCTTCATGCAGTGGGGAATGGATATAGTTAGCAAGTTGCCAAAAACACCAGGAGGCAAAGTGTTCATGTTAGCTATGACATACTACTTTTCTAAATGGATCGAAGCTGAAGCATTCGTGCAAGTTAGAGACAAAGAAGTCGTCTCATTCTTGAAAAGAAATATTATTAGCAGATTCAGAATCCCTTCTGAAATCATTTGTGACAATGGTTCCCAGTTCATTAGTAAGAAAACCCAAGATTTCTGCTCAAGATGGGTTATCAAGTTGATAACATCCACACCAGTACATTCTTAAGCAAATGGACAAGCTGAATCTAGCAACAAGCTGATAGTGAACAACTTGAAGAAACGTTTAGATCAAAAGAAAGGAAGATGGATGATAAATTGCCATTGGTACTTTGGGCAGACAGAACAACTCCTAAAAATGCAACTGGTCAAACCCCATATTCCTTGGTATTTGGAACAGAGGCAGTTATACACACAGAAGTCATTATACCAATAGCTAGATATAGACTCACAACTTCAGAGAATAATCACCTTGTCTTAGCTGAGGACCTAGATACTATAGATGAACTAAGAGACATCGCCAAGATTATGCTGGTAGCCTATCACCAAAGAATAGCCAAGTATTACAATAAAAATGTCCGAGTAAGAAGGTTTTAGGTTGGAGATATGGTTCTCAGAAAGGTATTCCAGAACACAAGGGAACTAAACGCAGGCAGGTTGGCAGCTAAGTGGGAAGGCCCCTAACTGGTTGATGCGGAAGCTGGAAAGGGAGCGTACCAGCATACCGATTATCAACTTTAGATGGCATAAGGATTCCAAGGAGTTGGAATACAATCCACCTCAAGTTGTATTTCATGTAAGTTGTAGCTTGTCAACTTAGTTTAGAAAATCAGGTATGCAATTACATTACTTTATTTAAATTATGTTATATCAATTTTGATTTATCTTTTTAAACACTTACTGACTTAAGCATCAGAGGGGTGTTAGCTAAGCTAACACCTAACCCTAATATATTTTTGTTTTACAAGAAAATCATCAAGCCATAACATAGCTGACACATGCTAATCTAAGTTGTCAAGCTGATACATGCTGATCTAAGTTGTTAAGTTGATACATGTTGATCCAAGCTGTCCAGAATGTTCAAACTGTTAAAGACACTACACAGCAAAATCAACTTGCTTGTGTCCTGAATCAAAGTAAAAGGTACACACCTTATCATGGTTTAAAGATTTTACATCATATGAATCCTAAGGCTTTTACACCTTCACCTGAGCGCAAGTTTTTCACGTTCTAATTAAGTTGTAAGTGGGCCAATGTGTAATTTACATATTGATTACCTATTTGCACTTGATTAGGATTATGAACTAAGGATAAAATACAAAAGGTTGTAACATTGTCATGTTACCATTTGTACACAAGGTTTGAGAGATAAACATCTCTTTCATTACACCAAAATGGATCCCCAAAACATGTAACATCAACATGTTACCAACTGCATACTAAAAATCTCTTCCTTAGAGAGTAATTATATCCTTAAAACCTAAAGTGATCAAACAAGTCTGACCCTTTGAAACAACATAAACAAAATCATAAGTTTGGCCACAACTTGGCTCCAGCAGAAACATCCTAAACATTCAAAAGTTTCTCACCATGCTATCACAAGACATAGGGCTAAACAACAAAAGCATGTCCAAACGGACATGTCAAAATCCCAAATTATATCCTAAAAATACTAATTGTCTTAGAGGACACCCCCTCTATTAAAATACTTAATTAAAACATAAAGAGAAATTTTTTTTGGTACTAATCCCTGCATGCAATTAATCAAACTTACCATGCCTCAAGCATCTTCTTTCTTCTCCTCCGCTTGAGTTTCACCAACTTGTTCGGTCTTCTCAGCATCTCAAACTTTAGAATTAACTTCTTCAGCATCTTCACCATCGATCCTCCTCAGAGTTTCATACTCCTCATCCAAGTTCTATTATGTGTGCTTCCCAGCTTAATACTCTTTGATCATCTCGATCCTAGCATCAAAAACAGACTTGGCAGCTTCACCCATCAAATCATTGCGGATGATCTCCACCTCCTTAGTATACCTATTGCTAGATTTAGACACTCTAACCACCCATTGTGTGATCTCGCTATCCTTTGCCTTTATTTCTTCTTTCATCTTTTTTAGCATGTCTAATGCAACCTTGAGATTCTCCTCCGCTTCTATCTTAGCCTTGAACGAAGCTTTAGCTTTATCTTTCCATAACCTGATCTCACTTGCCATCAATCCAACCACAGCCACAACCTATTATAAGGAATAAACAGCATTAGTCAAAACAAAAATAGAGGTAAATTTATATGATAATAGAGTAGCATATTACCTTTTTCTCAATCTCGTCCTCACTTGGCACCACTATCTCTACATTAACATCTTGCACTCTCCTCCTCTTAACCATCACTTTATCACCAACCTCTAACTTGGGTACCGAAGGCACGCCGCTTCCCTCAGCCTTTACTTTGCCTTTGTACTTAGCCACTAGTTCACTTGCTGCGAAACCAGACTGGGAACGAGTCACTGCAAGATGAAATTCAATATGTTAGCACAACATGAGTTACAAACACAAGTTCAAATTGAAAATGGGCTTACCAGATGACATCTTGTAGCTGCACTCTTCAGGCAACTCGTAAAGACCTACAACCTATTTTTCAATACTCACTGAGGCAGACGCACTGGTCAACGGGATAAACCTATGAAGGTTCTTCAGCAAAGCTTTGATTTCCTTCACAATTTCCAATGAGTCTGAGTGGCCTGGAAACAGTTTAGCCAACTTGGGAACTGCAAAATCAACCAAAGAGTTAGTAACAAATCAGAAACCATAAAGAGCAATTAACAAGCAGCAAGACTACCTTCCTTCTTCCACTCAAACACCATTCCGTCACCACCAGCCAAACTGCTCTGCCTCACATAGAAAAATCTATTTTTCCAGCCCCTATCTTTATCTAACGATTCTGCCACCAAGCTTTGTGCCCTAGACTTAACCCTAAATCCATACCTAGATGACCCATGTGACCTTATGTCATGCAAATTCCTCCATTCCAACCCTCAGACCAGTCAAAATACTCAACCTATCTAACGTAGCTAAAGCCCTCCAACCTACGGGCATCAGTTGGGCGTAGGTGAGTTCTGTGACCTCGAAGAAACGTGTGATTAATGGGGAAAAGGGGAATTTCAAGCCTATAACAAAAGGATATTCTAGAAAGTAAACCCATTCTGGGGACACGTAGTCTGAAGTCAGATTAGGGTTAGGGTTCATGAACCCGTACCCTCTGGGAAAGATTTTTACAAAATCTCAATGTTCGACAGAGCTAGCTCACAATGTTCCTCTTGGGGTTTATCAAGTAAACCCATGGACATAAAACCCTCAGGCAAAGCAACATTTGGATCTTCCATTTTTGCAGAGAAAGTAAGAAAGGAAAAGATTTGAGAGAAAATTAGAAAACTCACCGTGCTTGTAGACTTTCTCTCTCTTCCTTTGTGGTAAATAAACAGCCAGGATCAAGTTCTTGGTTTAATAGAAGAAGGATTGACGGTTCAAGAATCCCATCATGACTCAAATACCTAGACCCTATACACCGTCCCATCCAAGAACCGCCTAACTTAAATGAACGTGGGCGTCAGCGGTTAGAAAGCTAATTTTTGGCTTTCAAACTTCTTTTAAAATTCAAAAATTGGGGGCAATTGTTTGGGTGGAAAATTTAGACAGCAGCCTATCAACTTGGCATTGCAAACTGAATTCACATCCTGAGTTAACATCTTGAAACTGCATCTTGATATCTTACAACTTGCAGGGCCGTTGTATTTGTCCTATATTTCGGGAGCCTCATCAAAACAAACAAGTGACTCCAAGACCAAGTCAAAGACCGCAAGACATATCTACAACGCACGTGCAGTATCTCTCAGCAACTATCATGATCTACATCAACCTCCTAGTCGCAATTCTAGGTGCAAGCTTAGGAATAACTTAGATTTGTTATTTTTTTTTTAGTATTTAATTAGAAAGAAAAACACATGTAAAGGGACACGCACACTCACGATTAGAAACTCTCTCTGTACTCATACTCACGATTCCACCATCACAATCAATAAAATACCATTGTTTCGAGGTTTTGTGCCGACGAACAAGTTGTTCAAGGGTTTTCCTCGTTAAATACTTTGTCATTACATCTTGTGAGGTAGAATATTAGATTATATGGAAATACAATGAGTTCTGAGGTAGAATATTAGATTATATATGGCAATACATATATAATCTAACATGATAATATGGCAATATAATGAGTTCTGAGGTAGAATATTAGATTATATAGGCGTTCCCTTGAAGCACAAAAAGCTAAAAATACAAAGGAGTCGCGAACTTGGCAAAAAAATGGGCCAAACAAAATCCGGTTGTTATGCGCATATGAAGCAGTCGCATAGCACCTCTGTGTTCCCATGATTGCATAAACCGCCTACGTACTTTTTGGTTTTGGTTTCCTACTCATGCATGAAGCGCCCGCATACAACTTAAACTTATGTCTCCCCTCCGCAAATTGCATATGTTTGGTGCCTTTTCTCAAGTTTGACTCATGTAAACGAGTAATTTGTTATCTCCCCACGTGATGTAAATCTCTGTACATATCTTCTTTATATTTGTAAATATCAGTCAGTTGAATAGGTTAGGAAAGATAAATATAGTATAGCTTTATTATTATCCTTGTTAGAACCAATCTAATATTCTATAAATAGAAATACTAATAAAAGTAATTACAATAATATTTAAATCAAAATCAGATTATAAAACAAATATAAACCTGAAAACGCTGCAAATTCTTCAAAGTGAGGCCTGCTTGGAAGTGTCCTAAGTCAGAAATTCATCCCCGCTTCTGCTGCAGTTTAGGACGTCTGGCTTGAGGATACAACACTTTGGAACAAGTTCCTACAGAAGAACTTGTTCCCTGGCGAATATACTGTTGAGTTTTATGGGTCCATGCGCAGCGGAATAAGCATCTAAATAACACAAAACCCAAGCCCTAAGATCCGTTCTATACGATTAAATTGAATTTCTATGAGATATAATTTACCAACCTTTATTGCTTTCCGGTCTTGAGCTATCGAATAATTTATCGGTGTGATTTTGAATCACAATCTTCGATCTTCAAAAACCTTTCAATCTTTGGATTGGAACTCTAGGCCTTGTTCTCTAGCAAGTACCCATAATTTCAATGTGCATCTCTATGCATATAATCATCATATGATTATCCATTGACAATTATACTAATTATTCTCTTAATAATTAGGGACGGAGATTATTACAATAAATATGCAAAATATATAATAATCAAATAATAAACTCAAATGATAAAGATGATACATAATGGTTTTCAGTTAAACATAACTAAAGCCTAGGGTATTACACCAACAGTCTCCCACTTGCATTAGGCTCCATTTATGTATCGAATACTCATGGATCTAACATGACCATCATGCTTCTGCCTGTGCGAGGGTCTTTGTAAGTGAATCCCTTATGTCATCATCGGTTGATACTTTGTATATCTTAACGTCTTCTTATTCTTTATGAATTCCTCGAAGAACGTCTAAATGAGTGTTTGGATCGCTGTTGTGACCTTGGTTCCATTGTTTGCACAAGTGGCACCACTATTGTCATAACAAAAGTTCACCGATTAGTGATACTTGGAATATTTTCAAAACACTAATGAACTTTTGATCTAAACTGTCTCTTTTAGCCGCATCATATGTTGCTAAAATTCGGCATTAGTAGTAGAATTGGCTACAATTTCTGCTTGGAACTCTTCCAATCAAAACTGCACCTCTAATAAGCATAAACACAAATACTAATTGCGATTTTAAATTAACTTTGTCAGTTTGGAAGCTAGCATCTATGTAACCCTTATAACAAGATTAACTTCCAATCTTTCAAATACCAAGAATGTATCCTTAGTTCTTCTTAAGTACTTAAGGATCATCTTGACTGCCATCCAATGGTTTACATCAGGACCAGATTGGTATCGACTCATCATGCTTAGAGCATATGAGACGCCGGGTCTAGTACAAATCATGGCATACATGACAGATCCAAGTGCCGAAGCATATGGAACTTCATTCATTCCCTTTTGCTCATCAGTTGTCATAAGACAATGAATATTGCTAAGAGAAAATACCATGACCCATTGACAAGCCACTTTTCTTAGACTCTTCTAAGAATCTTATCAATGTGAGTATTTTGACTCAAACCAATTTATTCTTTTAGATCTATCTCTATAGATCTAGATGCCAAGGATGTAAGCGGCTTCACCCATATCTTTCATTGAGAGAACCTTTCCTTGACCAAGACTTGACAGTCTTAAGTGTCGGAACTGCGATTTTCCAATGAGTAAGATATCATTGTAATAAAACAATAAAAATAATACTACGCTCCCACTGAATTTCATGTATACACAAGATTCATCTTCGTACTTGATGAAGCCAAACTCTTTGACCAATTCATCAAAACGAAGATTTCAATTCCTTGAATGCATACTTTATTAGAGTTTCTTGGATCGACAAACTATTCGGGTTGTGTACTATACACATCCTTAATAATCTTTTCATTTAAAGAAAGTCGTTTGACATCCATTTGTCATATCACATAGTCACAATATGTGATAATGGCAATTGAAATTCTAATAGACTTTGGCATTGTAACTGGCGGAAAAGGTTTCAACATAGTCAATACTTATGAATTTACCTAAATCCCTTTGTTACAATCCTTAGTCATGAAAGTATACACCTTCACATCCATGTTGGTCTTTGAAGACCTACTTGCACCCTTTAGTTTTTACACCTTCAGGTAGCCCAATCAAGTTCCAAACTTGATTGTCAAACATGGATTGTACATCGGATTCCATGGTTCCTAACCATTTATCCAAATTAGGAGTGGACATCGCCTCAAGATAGGAAGTAGGATTGTCATTCTCAATGACTTCCACTTTATTACTTTTCGGAATGAGAAATCAATAATTCTTGAGTTCGGATCGTAACCTATTTGATCTACGATGGACTTGTCAATCTTGAACCGGTTCCACAGCTCTTTTGTGAACTTGGTTCCGTCTCTACTCTTGGATCCATCTCATTTTCAGGTTCTTGAACTTTCTTCAAGATTAATTTTACTCCCACTAAATTATTTATTGAGAAACTATTTCTCAAGAAACAAATCGTGTAGAGCAACAAATGTTTTGTTCTCTTTGCGGTTGTAAGATTAATTTCCAAAAATAACCTAGTCAGATTTGGTGCTAACTTATAAGAGACAAGTCTCTTCACATAAGATTCGCAATCCCAAATCTTCATGAAAGACAAACTAAGTTTTCTTCCATGCCACATCTCATGTGGGGACTAAGGAACCGATTTAGTAGGGACTCGATTCAGTGTAACCGCATCATTTTTAATGCATATCCTCAAAAGGAAATAGGAAATAGGAAAGTCTAATTGACACATCATCGAACGAACCATGTCCTACAAGGTTCAATTCTTCCTTTCAGACACACCATACAATGTGGTGTTCCGGGTGGAGTCAACTCTGAAACGATTTCATAGTTTTGAGATGATTGTCAAACTCTTGGCTCAGATATTCACCACCTCGATCTGATCGAAGTACTTAATAGTTTTGCCAAGTTGTTTTGTACTTCATCTTGAAATGTTTGAAACATCTCAAACGATTCACCTTTGGACTTCATCAGACAGACATAGTCATATCTAGATAAGTCTTTAGTGAAATGTGATGAAATACCGAAGTCTTCCCCTAGCAATGCTACTTAATAGTCCACATACATCTCATATATAATGACCAATAAGTCACTAGCCCTCCCACTACTTTAGTGTTGGGTGGTTTGGTCAATAATTCCAATAAATAAGATCCACATTCCTCAAATGATTCATGGTCATATGAGTCTAAAAGTCCATGTTAATGGAGTTTAGATATATGTTTTTTATTTATTTGACCAAGCCGGCAATGCCATATGAACGCGTTGTTCATATTGTTCGGTTCAGAATTCCCATTTATATTTTAGATATCTTCAATATTATTTTGTTTCTTAACATCAAGGATATGAAGACCATTCAATGACATATGCAATACAATAAGTCATATCATTAAATGAATATAAATCTTCTTATTGAAAATAAGAAAATTATATCCTTCATCATCCATTTAAGAAACGGAAATAATACTCCTAATCAAATCCGGAGCGTAGTCATACTTGTTCAAACCAAGTACTACTTCCATGAGGTAAAGTGACTTCATAAGTCCCTATGGCTAATGTAGCAACACTTGCTCCATTCTTATGCATAGGTTTAACTTACCTTCTTTGAGTAGCTTTCTATTCTTTGTTCCTTGCACATTTAAACAAATGTGGGATCCAATCCGGTATCATATATCCAAGAACAAGAAGTCGAAAGGAAAATATCTATCATATAGATACTTGAAGTAGTAGCAATCATATTGCCCTTTCTTCACCTTTTAGGCCTTCCTAATAAGCCTTGCAACTTTGCTTCCAATGACAATCTTATTGCAATGGTAGCAAACTGCATCATTTTGAGACATTTTTGGGTTTAGCTTCTTTGGTTTTTGCAACTTTTGCCTTAGGTTTAGCAACCTTTGCTTTACCTTCTTTTCCCTTCCTTTGTGAACCCTTTCTTGTGTTAACCATTAACACAATTTGCGGATTGCTCCTTCTTTCATCATATGAATTAAGAGCATTCACCACAACATATATCTTTTGCCTAGCTTGCACTTGGAACATTTCCTTTTTGCATTATGCTAGAACAAAATAATAGTTATCATGTGCTCAAGGTCCTTCATAAGAGCCTTTAAACATGGTGGCAATTACAAGGCAAGCAATATAGTCAGAATCATCAACATGTTTCTAATGTTGCTTCCTTATTTGCCCTTTACAACATTTGCAGTGGGTTCAGTAGGAACGGATTCGTCAAGAACGTACACATTATGTATTGTTCCTTTCGAACTTTGTCCTTCCTAAGAACGAATCGCAATTATCATTATGTAATGCTACTTCTACAACAAAATATACAAATTATATGAACACATATCAATATCAAAACATTTATCATTTAAGAGCAAATAATGTATTTTATAAATACTCCCACTAAATCATACACCTTCCAATGCAAATAAGCATAATATGCATTTAATGGGCTAAGATTCAACTTTAATTTAATCTCAAGTACGCTATGGCGCACCACTCAAGATTAAACTAATTAGGTAGAAAACATCAATCATATTGTATATGAATCTTAGGGCTAAGATCCAACTTTAATTTAATCTCAAGGACGCTATGGCGCACCGCTCAAGATTAAATTAATTAGGTAGAAAACATCAATCATATCGTATATGACTCTTAGATCTTTTATGAGATTTATTTAAGACATCATATGTCTAAGCATATTTTAATCTCATCTTATGCCTTGGGTCCAAAACCATTTTGATAACCCAATTAAGTTCATCCACTTTAAAGGTATAGGAACCACCATTTCCTCATCTTGCTCGCAAACGGAATAGAATCAAAGCACCTTGCTATGGCAAGCCCACCCAAAACTATCCGAGTGGTCTCAAGTGTTTTAATCATGGATTGGCATAAAGAACTTAGAAGTTAAATGAAGGTTATTTAAAGTAGATTATAAGCATATCAACAAAGATAATCATAATTGTGCACCAGGTAAGTTCTCAAGAAAATAGGTGAGCCACAAGGACTGCTTAAGTACCAAATTTTCCTTCGACAGAACTCTCCTAGTCATGCACAATTATAATACCAATTTGAATGCAACATAATCAATACTTTGTATACTGATTTGTTTCTCTTAAACAATCAGACTCATAAACTGATTTATTTTCATAAACAATCAGATTCCTTCAAATTTTGCGTAAACTGACTTGTTTCTCAAAAACAATCAGAAAACCAAAATTTAACGTTTCAACTAAACATTTAGGAAATCACAATTCAATGTTTCAACTAAACATCTAATGAAATTCTTAACACTTAAGAACAAATAATTCATGCATCGCAACAATTAATAAAAACACATTTAAATTAATTAAGCATGCATAAACAATGAATTAATCTAGCATAGCCCTATAAATTTAATTTTCAGAAATTTATAGCATCCAGATTAAGATAGAAACATATCAGATTATAAACATAATCATAGATCAGCAAGAAAAATTAACAAACTGGTTCTGTCCAGATCAGACAACGATTGTCGCGTGACAGAGGACTACAATGTCGCACGACCTAACGAGGTCATCTGACGGCCCATGACCAACTCTGTCGCGTGACACGAGTTGCCAGTTTGCAGATTTCCAAACTTCAATCAATTCCAATCATAAAGCAATTAAATCATACTCCCTCCGTCCCACTTCAATTGATACTTATTTCCTTTTTGGTCCGTCCCACATCAATTGATACTTACCCAAAATGGAAAGGAATCTTCACTATTTACCCCACTCATTCTCTCTCCTATTTTACTTTTTCACTCACAACATTCTCTCTCCTAACTATTCCTCCCACTCATTCTCTCTCCTATTTTACTTTTACACTCACAACATTCTCTCTCCACTTTTTCTCTCACTTACCTTTTCTTAATATGTGTGTCCTTTTTTTTGGTATCTATTGAAGTGGGACGGAGGGAGTATAAAACAACCTTTTTAACAGATTTAATTCAACATAATCAGAAAACGATTTACATATTGTTTCACATAAGCAATCAAAATTCTACCGCATACAAAATATGCAATAAGCATATAAACGATTTATATCTTAATTCTAGCATGTTAATTCAAACTTAACCATACGAACGGGGCTCTGATACCACTGTTGGGTTTTATGGGTCCATGCGTTGCGGAAGCATCTAAATAACACAAAACCCAAGCCCTAAGATCCGTTCTATACGATTAAATTGAATTCCTATGAGATAGAATTTACCAACCTTTATTGCTTTCCGGTCTTGAGCTATCGAACAATTTATCGGTGTGATTTTGAATCACAATCTTCGATCTTCAAAAACCTTTCAATCTTCGGATTGGAACTCTAGGCCTTGATCGTCAAACGAGCGAAGACCCTCTATTGTTGTATCCACACGTAAGAATGAACCAAGAACGGTTCTTGAGGATTGCTAGATCCTTAAACCCTTAAAAGAAATTTGAGAAACCTTTTAGTGTGATTTTTCCCTTGGAAAATTTCGGCTAGGATGATTAGGGTTTACAGACTCTAATATTTATACTACATTAGTATAGGTATTAGTTTCCTAATCATATTAGGAAAGTGTCTGTCAAATGCCTCTGGCCTTAGTATGTCGCACGACCCAGAATGCCATATGGCAAGGTCCGTCGCACGACTCAGGACTCCATATGGAAAGTTCTGTCGCGCGCTATATTAAGCCAGTTTAGGAATTCTCAATCATTTTCTTCCTTGGTTTAACCAATTCATTCTAGTTGTGTGTGACCCAATAGGATTATATTATGTTGGCAATGAGCTCGATCAAATCGACCCTCATAAGACATAAGCGGACTCTAGCAAGCCATTATGTCTACCCAAATAATATAACGTAAGAGTTTACGCTTTCAATGGTACACTTCCATTTCTTCCTTTGTCTCACGATGTTATATTGAACACAAGTCATGGTCCTCGTCAACTTGTATTTGTTCAATGCTTTCTCGATCTTGAGTATAATGATAGTCCAATCATATTGGGGTGTGGCCACACGCTTTCATCATTATCACTTATCGAGGGGCCCAAGCAAAACATCTCTCTTTCGAGGGACAAATTCCATCTTGACTTATCATCCTTCTCATCATGAATCCGATCATGCCAAAGATAGCCTTTATAGATATCATGTTAAGATACCGTTTGACTAAAATCAAACATAACTTTCATCATATGTAAGGTCATGATAATCTCAGGTCTAGGGGCTAAATGAAGTAACCATATGAAATTTAATTATGACATTTGACCATGAAATAAATCTCATACGAGTCAAGTCCAGTTACTTGTTCTCTAGCAAGTACCCATAATTTCAATGTGCATCTCTATGCATATAATCATCATATGATTATCCATTGACAATTATACTAATTATTCTCTTAATAATTAGGGACGGAAATTATTACAATAAATATGCAAAATATATAATAATCAAATAATAAACTCAAACGATAAAGATGATACATAACGGTTTTCAGTTAAACATAACTAAAGCCTAGGGCATTACACCAACATATACTATATGCTTTCAGAAGTTTGATAGAAGGAAAAGAGAAGATGAAAACTTGTGTATTCAGGAACACAATCTGATATGTGTTTATATAGGACTAAGTTTGAAGAGACATGTCTTTTCAAATTCAGACACAGATTTTTCAACAGGTATGACAGTTGAAACTGTTAATTCAAAAATCAAATCTGGCATTATCCAGAACTAAAATAATAATTTAAAATAATATTAAAAATATTTTAATATTAATTTACAAAAATTAAATTAGTTCAGCACATCATTTGACTGCCAAGATTCGAGTTTTATGTTTATAAAAACCTGTGTCATGGGGCTACGCCCGATGACTTTTGTCCGTCTCGAAAAGAGCTTCGATTTGATATGCGGTGCATTCCGTGGTTCATCCGGAATCAAAAGTTACGCTCTTTTTAGCGCATACACCTAAATTTTATCAAAAGCTCTATATTTAAAAAAACACTTTTAACTTTCATCTTTTACCACACAAGTCCACATAAGTTTCAACAATCCTTCCCCTAGTTATAGCAATCCCAAGCCTTCTATAGTTTATGTAGGAATCTAATGTATGTATTGTTCTATAAATATAATCTTAGCAAAGGGAAAAGACTCACGTTGAGTTTTCCAGCCATCACCATTTCTTTCTCTCGATTGTCTCATAACTCCAACAACAATTTGATATTAAGTTTTAACTGAGGCTCCGTTTGTTTGGGGAAAAATATTTTCCGGAAAACATTTTTCTCATTTTTCGGTGTTTGTTTCGCACCAGAAAATGGGGAAAACTTCATTTTTATCTTATTTTCCGGAAAACATTTTCATTTTCCGGAAAACATTTTGCCGGAAATCATTTTCCGAAAAATGTTTTACGCTAAACAAACGGTGCCTGAAAGTGAATATTTTTAGATTATCAATTTAAAAATAAACATTTATTTTGAAATAAAAGAAGTATTGTGTCATCTTTACGTTTAATCATGACCCCCATTCCAAAAATCTTACCAGCATTACCTTGGCACTACATTCCAACATTCTTTCGATTTTCAATCCTTATAATTTTTTATGTAGCACGGACCAAGAAGCATGAAGCAAACCTTTATGTTCTATTATAACTAGCCAATTTTGTGTAGTAACTCGAGACAATAAATAGCACACATATCATATTTAATTTATACATTTTAAATTCTCATGGTTGTGTTCATTTCGGTCTTGAACAAATCCTTTTTTCATGAAAATTTTATAGAACGTAGCCATCTCAGTTCTAAAAGATGCGACCCCACATCAATCTTTTATAGGTAATGCTAATCAATAATAGTCCATACTATTCACCTCAAAGATACTAGCATTATTAAGATTAATTTATTTAGCCCTTAAACATCAACGGGAAACACACTTCAATTGCATCATAGGAATGAGCATATATGTGTTCTGTGCTCATTGAGTCTTCATTAACTAGTTTGCCTATTTAATCTATAGTAGGTTTCCAACAAGTAATGATTCATTGTATTGACTTTAAGCACATCCCCTCGATGTAAATACTACTTGCTCTTTATTTAGGTATTTTGTCAAAAGACCTGCTATACTTTCTTTTGACTTCACATAATCAACGGATATTATTTCATTCTTTAGCAAGTCTCGTATTATTTTATAATGAAGCCTTATATGCCTCGATTTGTCATTGTATATTTGGTTCTTTGCTCTCATAATAGTAGCCATAATTTCACAATGTACGCAAATGGAGGTAACTGGCTTTGTCAACAACGGAATATCCTTTAGGAAATTTTTGAGCCATTTCGCTTCTTCGGCGACTTTATCTAATGCTACAAATTCTGCTTTCATAGTCGATCATGTATCCACCATTTGCTTTGATGATTTCCAAGATATTGCTGCGCCTCTAAGTGTAAACACATAACCACTTGTAAATTTACTTTCTGAATTATAGGAAAACCAATTCGCATCATAATATCCTTCCAAAACAGGAAGATATTTTGATTAATGCAACCAATAGTTCATTGTATGTTTTAGATATTGCAACACTCTCCCTAGTGCATACCAATGATCTTGTCCAGGATTATGTGAGTATCAACTAAGCCTACTCATCATATATGCTAAATCCGGTATTGTACAGTTCATTATGTACATCAAGCTTCCAATAACATGAGTATTCTTTAGTTGAGACACACTTTCTCTTGATTCTTCTTAAGTTTACTAGAAGGATCAAACGGAGTGACGACCCGTCTATCATCATAATGTCCAAAATTGTCTTAAAACTTTATAAGTATAATGAGATTGAGTAAGTATGTAACCATTTGAATTTCTTTGAATTCTAGTACCAATAATTACATTAGCTACTATCATATATTTCATATCAAATGAAGAGTGTAACATTTTCATTGTTTGATTGATTACATCCTTGCTTGTTCCCATTATTACATATCATCCACATATAATGACATATCCATGTTTATATTATTTAATATAAATACATTTAACACATTCATTTATATGGAACCATTTGATAAGTGTATTATCAGAATTTTTGTGCCATTGTTTCAAACATATATATATATATACATATATATATATATATATATATATGTATATATATATATATATATATATGTATATATATATATATGTACATATATATATATGTATATATATATATATATGTATACATATATATATATATATATATGTATATATATATATATATGTATATATATATATATATATATATATATATATATATATATATATATATATATATGTATATATATGTATATATATATATATATATATATATATATATATATATTATTTTGTTTATTTTAAGCGAATAATAGACTGGTTATAATAATCTAAAATAGAAATATGTCCCTACTTCTGATGCAGTTTGGACATCTGTATTGAGGATACTACTATTCGAAACAAGTTTTTGCAAAAGAAGTTGTCCCTGACGAATTTATTGGATGCTTTCTAAGAGTCAAAAGGGAGGAAGATGATGAAACTTTATACATTTCAAACACATTGAGAAACAGTTTTTATATAGGGTTCTGGTTTTGATTTTGAACAGAAACAATTGTCTGGTTTAATTTTCAAACCATCAAAACTGTTTAGACAAAACTACCATAACAATTACAACTGTCTAAATTTTAATAATTTTGAAATTAATATTTATATATATATATATATATATATGTATATATATATATATATATATATATATGTATATATATATATATATATATATATATATATATATATATATATATATATATATATATATATATATATATATATATATATATATATCCAAGAGAATGACCCTTTTATCCCACCTTTGGCCCAATACTTATTTGATGAGTCCAGTGGGTAGAGAAATATAAAGACCTTCCATTTTACATCTCTCTTCGATAAAATCTCACACAAGTTCCAACAAACCAAATTGATATTATTACAATTAATCCTAAAGCGTATGGATCGTGTTGCTCAGGAACGTGATCGTTGGTTACAGAACAAAAAGTAGAATGAGAATTCCTTGCGGTTGAATTTGTAGGTTGGTGTCAACCCTATGCAATGGGCAGAGGCTCACAGAGAACCTGTAGAACACGTGGTTATTTTCACTCTGTAGTCCACCAGCCAAGAAATTGGATTTAGATTCATACGGAAAAGGCGTCGTTTGCAGTTGGATCAGTCACTATAAGAAAATGAGGATTTAGCTACAAATTTTTTAGCTACAAAAATATTTTGTAGTTCAAAGATTTGCATTTGCGATGAATTATTTATTTGTAGACAAATCTCTTTGTTTTTGCGACAATACTAATTTTGTAGCCAAATGCTAGACTAAGGCTCCGTTTGTTTCGGCGTAAAATATTTTTCGGAAAACGTTTTTCGAAAAATGTTTTCCTGTAAAATGTTTTCATGTAAAATGTTTTACGGAGGTAGAGCGTAAAATGTTTTACGGAGGAAGGGTGTAAAATGTTTTCGGGTGTTTGGTAAAACGACTCATATTTCACAAGGTGGCCTACTCCACCCCCACCCCCACCCCCCCAATTTTTTTTCTGTAACCGCCTACCCACTGCCTACCTACCCCCCCACCCACCTTCCCACCCACCCCCCCACCCCCCACCCCCCACCCCCCAAATTTTTTTTTTGTAATCGCCCACCACCCATCTTACCCACCCCCCAATTTTTTTTTTTTTTGTAATCGCCCCACCCCCTCGCCTACCTGCCCCCACCCACCCCCCACCCTTCTCCCCCCAATTTTTTTTTGTAATCGTCACCCACCCCTTGCCTACCCCACCCCCAAATTTTTTTTTTGTAATCACCCCCAAAATAAAATTTTTTTTGGGGGGTGGGAGGGTGTGGGGGGCGAAGGGTGGTGGCGATTACAAAAAAAAAATTTTGGGGGTGGGTGGGGAGTGGGGTAGGCGAGGTGGGTGGGGCGATTAAAAAAATTTTGGGGGGTGGGTGGGGCGATTACAAAAAAATTTGGGGGGGGTGGGGTGGAAGGGGTAGCAGGGGTGAGTGGGGCGATTACAAAAAAAAAAAAAAAAAAATTGGGGGGTGGGGTAGGCAGGGGGTGGGTGGGGCGATTACAAAAAAAAAAAAAATTTTTTTTTTGGGGGGGGGTTGGGGGGTGGGTGGGGGGTAGGTAGGCAGTGGGTAGGCGGTTACAGAAAAAAAAAATTTGGGGGGGTGGGTGGGGGGTGGGGGCAGTTAATATGAGTTGTACCGGCCGTAATATGAGTTGTACATTAAGGTCACCATTTTTCGGAAAATGTTTTACTTAGGACAAGGTCAGTAGGTCGTTTTACTTAGAAAGGGCGTAAAATGTTTTCCGGAAAACGTTTTACTTAGGCAACCAAACAGCGGAAAACGAGTTATTTTCCGGAAAACATTTTCCGGGGGCTAACCATACACCGTAAAACAAGTTATTTTCCGGAAAACATTTTCCGGAAAATGTTTTACGGTGAAACAAACGGAGCCTAAGAATGGAAATCGGAGCCACTTTATTCTGATTTGGCCTCAAAGGCTAGTCATTTTGAAGTAGAGGAAAAGGATGATATATGTGAGTTAGACCAACATTGTGATAAACTTGTGTTTAAAAATTCAGAAGATATATCACATGATCATATGCTAGATTTGTTTGTTTTTCAGATTAATCAGAGGTAAGTTCTAAGTGTTCAAAATAGTATTTTTCCTTTAGTTTGAACAAGTCATCCTAAATCCGACGGTGATGAAGAACCAATTATATTCGAAATCTTTTCATTTGTGAGGGTCGTTTTCAAACCTCGAATATGAAATCGGGGACGAGTTATGTTGTTCAAGAAGGATGGTATGATATTTGCTTGTAATTTCAATTATTTAATTTTCCTAAGGTAATTTTTGAAATTAATTTTATTAGGATGATTATAGAGGGTTTTATAGTAGATTAGACTAGATTTATTAGTTTTAGACTAGATTTATTAGTTTTAGACTCCCTATATGTTATCTTATGAGTTAGAAGTTATTTAGGACTTTATTTTTTGTTTTCAAGCTTTGGATGCTATAAAATAACCCTAAAAGTGTAATTAAAAAATTAGACTATTATTTAATAAAAATTAAACATTTTGATTTATTTATCTTTATGGCGATATAGGTGTGAAGTTTGGGTCATTTAAGGCTTGAAGGATTTTCTCCAATAAAATTTGTCTCAAGATTCTCCCTTGTAGAGATGCGTGGCAACAGGGCAGGTTCAAGATGGGTTCGACATTTCCCAAACCCGCCCCGCCCGCTCCGTTTATTATGTAACATTTTAAAAAATCTCACTATTTCATTATTCAAAGCTATTTTTTTTTTCATTTTTTTCTTTCACAACAATAAAAAACATAGCCAAAAACTTATAAAAAACGCGTTTTTTGTTAACTTAACAAAAAACGTGTTTTCTATCTAACGGACTCACCATCGTCGACCTCCATACGCAAAGAGACTTCACCATCGTCTTCTTCGGCAACCCAAGCTTCTCCAACCTAAGCTCTCCCTCGCCGGCCAAACCTGCAATTAACACCTTCCTCACAACCACCATTAACCGGCGACCTCCAATCACCCAACCTGAACAACCGGCGACCTCACCCTTCTTCTCCGATCCTCAAACCAACCGGTGACCTTCAATTCCCTTCAATCACCAATTGCCGGATCCTAATCGCCTTCTTCCTCAGCAATCGCCGGCGACCACCATTCCATTCCTCTGTCAAAATCCAATTAACGATTAGAGAGAGAGATTGATTTGCGTTCAACACAATTGCAATTGCCGTCTTTCTCATTTGCGTTTAGAGAGAGAGAGATTAAATTGCGTTTAGTGAGAGAGAGTTCTGATTGTGCGTCGTCGTTGAAGAAGAAGGACGAAGGACGAAGGGGTTAAAATTGCAATTGCCGGTCTTCCTCTGTTGATTTTTGAGTATAAAATGTGCCCGTTCCAGTTCAAACTAATGCCGCTTTTGTTTTTTTGAGTGTCGGTTCATGTATAATCAAGTGTCCAGTTGATGTAAAATTGAGTGCCCGTTAGTGTATAATCAAGTGCCCGTTAGTGTATAATCAAGTGCCAGTCCATGTATTTTGGAGTGCCAGTTAGTGTATAATAGAGTGCCAGTAAGTGTGTAACTGAGTGTCAATGTATTTTTTGAATGCCAGTTCTTTGTAATTTTGAATGCCAGTCCATGTTTTTTTTGAATGCCAGTTCATGTTTTTTTGAATATCAGCAAAAATAATTATAAGTGTTTTTTGAGTGCCAGTATATGCATTTTTGAGTGCCAGTAAATGTGTTTTCAAATGCCAGTCCATGTATTTTTGAATGCCAGTGCTTATATTTTTGAAGAGATGTCAGTTTATGTATTTAAAAGTGCCCGTGTAAAAAGTGTCAGTTTCATGTTTATAAAATGCCAGTATGAAATCACTGGTCATTTGTAATATTAACACTGGCATTTATCATGGTTGCCAGTAATTACAAAAATGCCACCGTTTATTTTGAACATGGTTGCCAGTAATTACAAAATTGCCACCGTTCATTTTGAAAACACGTTTTTCCTTATCTTAAGAAAAAACTAGTTTTTTATAAGACCAACTCAAAAACATATAATATTATATAAAACTAAAAAGTTACATTTCATCATCACATATATATATATGCGTATTATATAAATATTATTAATATTATGCGGGGCGGATTAAACGGGGCGGGTGCGAGGAAATCTCAAACCCGTCCCAAATCTGGTGGGTTTTAAAAAAAGCTTCCCAAACCCTTTCCTTTTGGGGCCGGTCATTGTAGGTTCGGAATGGGTTCGAGATTTTTGCCATCCCTACTCCCTTGATTACTCTTGTTTGTGTTTGATTTCCGCTCCGTCATTTTCTTTTCTCCATTTTAACTCTAATAGAGTGCATGGATTAAAGCTTGTCACATGCCAAAAGAAAGATTGTGTCATCTTGAAAGGTTTAATTCTAACCATAAGATTGTTAGATGTAGTCTTCTATACGGAAAAATAAAAAACCTCAGCATATCATATCAAGAAGAATAATTATTGGTGTTCATGAACTAAAACATGGATATATATAATTTGTATTTTCGACATGCTTATCTGATAGTACAAGTGACAATTATTTTACGTTTTGTAATTAAATTTGAAGTTCACTTTATTTTTCTAATTATTGCGCCTTTTCTTCCTTTTTGCCTGCACTTCAACTTTAAATTTATGAACAATATGAGAGAATAATAATTTTTATTCATTGCATTTCTTAACTTGTTACAAGGCTATTTATAAGAAAACATACATAAGAAAAATCCCTAACTTTATGCCTATTCTATTCTAGAATGTTCTATACATCAAGATAATTAAATACAAAAATAATACAGAAAATAAATATAATTTGAGAAGATTATGGAGAAGATTGGGGAGGATCTTTTATATTCTTATCACGCTCCCGCAAGATGGACGATCTATGGAGAAGGCCAATCTTGGAGATAAGCAAATTGAGCCGAGCACCGGAGAGTGGTTTGGTCAAGAAGTCAGCTAACTGATCACCTCCAGAAATGTGTTGAAATCGGAGAGCCCCAAGCTGTATTTGTTCACGAACAAAATGAAAAGAAAGCGCCAAGTACTTCATGCGTGCGTGAGTGAAACACTGGATTTTCCGAGTAACGTTTTGCACCAATGTTGTCACTATATATGACTGGTAGATGATGGAGACGAATTTTAAGTTCAGAGAGAAGGTTTTGAACCCATAAAATTTCAGCCTAAGTATCTGCAATAGCTTTAAATTCTGCTTCGGTGGAAGAACGAATCGTACGTTGTTTTCTAGAAGACCATGCAATGGGGTTTTTGCCAAGATAAACAAGAAATCCTGTGGTTGAGACATAGTCGGTTTTGTCTCCTGTCCGGTCTGCATCACAGAAGGCATGTAAAGAGTGAGGAGTGTCTCGAAAAAGTTGGAGCCCTAAATGTGATGTACCATAAAGGTAACGAAGGACCCTTTTGAGAGCAGTCTAATGAACAGAAGAGGGGTGTTGCATAAATTGGGCAAGTTTGTTGACTGGAAAGGCAATGTCTGGGCGTGTTAAGGAAAGATACTGAAGACTACCCACAATAGCACGAAATTCAGTGGGTTGGTGAATAGGGTCGGTTGGGTTGTGTGTGAGATTAAGTTTGTAGTCCATAGGAGTAGATGTCGGTTTGGTGTTGGCCATGTTGTAGCGAGTAAGAATATCGTGGGTGTATTTGACTTGAGAGAGGAGTAAGCCATTTTTGTTGGGAGTGACCTCCACGCCTAAAAGGTATGAGAGGGGGCCAAGATCTTTCAAGGAAAACCGAGAAGCAAGACTCGAAATAAAGGAAGAGAGTAGAGGCGAGGAAGGACCGGTGACAATGATGTCATCAACATAAACTAAAAGATAGATAGGTTTATTATGAAAAATGAAAAGAGAGGGGTCAGCATGAGAAGGAGTGAAACCATAAGAGATTAGGTAAGTTTTGAGTTCAGTAAACCAGGCTCGAGGAGCCTGCTTAAGACCATAGATAGCCTTGGAGAGGCGACAAACAAAGGATGGTTTGGCAGGGTCAATGAAGCCAGGAGGTTGGGCCATGAATACGGTTTCCTGAAGGTTGCCTTGAAGGAAGGCATTGTTGACATCAAGTTGTCAAAGAGGCCAATTTTGACTAACGGCAAGAGAGAGAAGAAGACGGACAGTGACATGTTTAACCACAGTGCTGAATGTTTCGGAATAATCAATTCCAGGTCGTTGGTGAAAGCCTTTTGCAACAAGTCGGGCTTTATATTTTTGGATGGTGTTGTCGGGGTTATATTTAATCCGAAAGACCCACTTGCAACCAATAATGTTTTGGGAAGCAGTGGGGGGAACAAGAGACCAAGTATTATTTTGGGTTAAGGCATTGTATTCCTCTTGCATGGCAGTAGGCCAATGCGAGTGTGAGAGAGCTTGTTTAGTAGTGTTTAGTAGGCTCGTGGGAGAAGAAGAAATGGTGGATTAGCATATTTAGGGTTAGGTTTAATAATGTTGTTTTTGGAGCGAGTGGTAATAGTGCGGCCAATATTGGATGGTGTAGGTTGAGGAGCGGTAGGTGGAATAACACAATAGGTTACATCTGGAGATGTAGGGACTGGTGCAACCACATCAGAAGTATCAACAGGCTGGGTTACAGATGTGGTGGCTGGTGTGATCACATCAGGGGTCACATTAGTGTTGGGTGGGACAGAATTTGTAAGGATTGGTAGGGTTATTGAACACCAGTAGAGGCAGTAATATGTGGTTGTGCAGGAGGGGTTTTGGTTAGGGATTGGTAAGGGAATTCAGTTTCAACAAACTTGACATGGCGAGAGGTGTAAACACGATTTGTGGTAGGATCAAGGCAATGATAAGCACTCTGGGTAGGGGAATATCCAACAAAGATGCACGGGATAGATTTAGGGGCAAGTTTGTGAGGAGCGTAAGGGCGAAGCTAGGGGTAACATAGACATCCAAAACTGCATAGCTTAGAGTAGTTTGGTGAGTTTTGAAATAGACGAAAATAGGGGGATTCGTTGTTCAATGTAGGGGTAGGCATACGGTTTATAAGGTAGGTTGCAGTAAGTAGAGCGTATGGCCAAAACTTGAGAGGGAGGTTGGAATGAGAGAGAAGGGCTAATCCGGTTTCAACAATGTGGCGGTGACAACGTTCGGCATAGCTATTGTGTTCTGGGGTGTGGGAGGAGATGTAAGATGAGTGATGTCGTCTTTGTTGAGAGAGGGGGTGAGTTTTAGGTATTCACCACCGTTGTCAGAAAAAACTTGAATTATGGGATGATTAAAATATTTTTCAACTAAGGCTTTGAAACGAACAAAGGTAGCATATGTGTCGGATTTGTGGTTAAGAGGGTAAAGCCATATATATTTTGTGTGGTGGTCAACAAAAATGACGTGATATTTGAAGTTGTCATAGGAGAGTATGGGAGATGTCCAAACATCCGAAAAAATTATTTCAAGTGGACGAGTGGTGTTTAGGGTTGATATAGAGAAGGGTAGTTTGTGACTTTTGTTAGTGTCACAAGCATTGCAATTAGAATAGGGTTTTGGGGAGATGGGTAAAGAAAATTGTTTTTGAAATGTTGAAATAATGGTGGGTGTAGGATGACCAAGTTTGTGATGCCACGAAAGAAGGGAGGTGGTGGAAATTAGGGTTTGAGATGATGTCGGATGCCAGAGATAGACACCATTATCAAGCGTACCTTGAATTAGAGAGTAGCCGGTGGAAATTGCTTTGAAAAGAAAGGAAGATGCGGAGAATTCAATGGTTGCATCATTATCTCTTGAAAACTGGGAGACTGAAAGGATATTCCTAGAGATGGTGGGAACGTGTAAAACATGGTGAAAATAGAGGGTGGAGTTGTGGGTTGAGAGATTGAATGATCCAAGGTTGGAGATGGGAAGGGAGGAGCCATCACCTATTGTTACGCCATCATTGCCATGATAAGGGGTGCGATTGATAAGAGTTGAGAGAGAGTTGGTGATGTGATGAGTGGCGCCACTGTCCACAAGCCATGACGTGGAGAGGGTGGTGTTAGGTGCTGTGGCAGTGTGTACATGAGGGCGAAGATGAGAGATGGTTGGTGTAACTGTTGAAGTAATCACACCATGGGTTACATCAGACAAGTGTGAGATGGATGTGGGTGAGGAGAATAGGGAAAGATATGGATAATCCCTCTGGAATTGAGGACAGTGGGTGGCGACATGGCCAAGGATATTGCAGTATTTGCATCTGCCCTTGAAGGGGGCAGGTGTGAATATAGGTGAAATTACCTGGATTTCGCGCGCGGCGAAAGGCGGTTGTCTTTCGCGGATGTTGGTGTTTGAGACCTCGCTTTTGGGAAGGAGAGGAGTCGCCACGCGGTTTTGTATTTTGAGCCCAAACGTTGAAAAACGGCTTTTGTAAAAATGGTGTCGTTTTTATTGGCAGCCAAAAACTTAGGAAAAAGCTTTGAAAATGGGGTGTCATTTTTATTGGTAGCAAAAACAAGTAAAAAGCTTTTTTGAGTACCAGAGATTGTTAGGTTCGGAGGTCACGTTACGTTTCGGGAAGAGTATTTTGAGATCACACGAAATGCCTCGTATGACGAGTCTTTCTACCTTTCTCGAAAAATGTGTACGTGTGTGTGTATGTGTTTGCATTTTGAAAATGGGGACTTGAATGATAAGCTTAATCTTGGATTGAATGTCAAACGTTGATTATGTGATTCTATTTGAAAAGGCGAGCGTTTGAATGACAAACGTCGGTTTTGGAGTTTCTTAGGAAAAGTGACACGAGTGCTGATTTTAACTGTTTAACTTAAGTGTCAAATGTTGACTTTTAAGAAAAGAGCGTTTGAATGTCAAACGTTGGATCTTGAGTTTGAAGATGATCGTTTGGATGCCAAACGTCATTTCGCGCGTTGTGAAAGAGTGTTCGAATGTCGACCTCCAGTTTTGAACCGGGCGTGTCATTGTTAGCGATTTTACGGGAAAAAAGCATTAAATGAGTTTTGAATGTCAAAAGTCGGCTTTTAAGTTTGAAGATGAGCATTTGGATGCCAAATGTCATTTCGCGCGTTTTTGAAAGAGAGTTTGAATGTCGAACTCCGATTTTGAACCGGGCATTATATTGTTAGCGATTTTACGGGAAAAAAGCAGTAAATGATATGCGATCAACGAATCGTTTTGCGACTCGGACTTTTGATAAGTAAATACTATCACGATCCAAACGGCTCGGACTTGCAAATGACAGTATTTAAAGTGCGGTATCGACGGAATCAAACGACCCGGAATTGTAAAGTGCGTTCGACGAGCCAAACGGCTCGGAATTGTAAAGTTGCGTAAAAGTAAATGACGATCAACGGATCAAACGATCCGGTATTTGTAAATGACATGAAAATAAATGACGTTCAACGGATCAAACGATCCGGAATTGTAAATGACGTAAAAAGTAACGCCGTTTTAACCCTAGATTACTTCTCTTACGGGAAGAGAAGAGGATCAAGGACTAAAAATGTATCAGACCCCATTAGACGGTGACGTCTACATTTCAACAACGTTCGTTCGAAACGGTTGTAGCGACTGGCGCGTAAACCGAGACGGAATGAGAGTTTAGGGAGAGGGAGCACTACCTAAGGCTAGGGTCGGCTCCTTTGGCTCGGTGGGCGTATACGGGATACGAAAAGGTGTTTGGAACGGTGTTTCGAGGTGATGGTGGTCGTATTTGGTTGAAATACGGAGTTTTCACGCGAATAGAGGAGAAACGGGGGCTCGGGAGAGGGTGAAAATGGTTTGGGCCGTGGCTTGAGAGGGAAAGGGAGTATTTTTGTTGTTGTTAAAATGCTTGACAGAGGTCTGTATTTATAGGTGAAATTTGTAAAAGTGTCCGAACGGACTTAGGCTGAATTCTAGGGGATTTTGTGAAACTTTGGTAATTGGAGGGACTTGTTGGCAATTCTGGATTGTCTGCAAAAGAGTCCGGCCGGACTTAGACTGCATACCAGGGGTATTTTAGTCTTTTCACACTGATTTTTGATTGACGTTGACAAGGAAGCTGTGGCATGCGTGCCACGTGTCCTGTGACTCACCAGGTTCGTGGGATTTTGATGTAAACGCAGCGGAATAGTAACCAAGGCCTGATCGAAATCAAAACCTTCTGCAAGGAATCGCAATTCCCAAGATAACAAGAATTTCCTAAGAAATCCTTCTGCAAGCCAATAAAATTGACCAAGAGTTTTGCAAGAGCAAAATATGAATTTAATTGATAAAAAGACTAATTTTCGGAATTACAATGAAGGCCTATCTTATAGTGCCCAGAAAACTTGAAAAAGACTCATAAACCTTCTAAAATTAATCCTAACCTATATAGTAACCTAATAGGACTTAAAAACTAGTAAATATATTGAAAATCTATTCTAAATCTACCTATAATCAACCAATTAAAATTAAATTCGAAAATACAAATGAAATAATAAAAGATACAAAAACAATAAACGTCCCAATTTACATCATACACCACCACTTCAAAAGAACTCGTCCCCGAGTTCTCCTCCAACGTTTGGAAGCTGCCATCCCATTTAAAAAGATATTTCGAATAAATCTTTTTTTTAAGCATACATTGACGTAAGATGATCTCTTCTGTATATAAAATTATTCCATCAATCCCATCCTCCTTGTGTTGATTTTCCTCCCCTTCCTTCCCTTGATCAACAATGATCAATAAATCTTCAAAAATAATTTCTTTCTTGTTGTGAAAAACACCCAAATTTTCATAAAAAATTGGGGTTTTTGAACAATCAATACCAACCTCTTCTTTCTCCTTGAATTCAACTAGGACATTATCAGGGACTATAATATTTGAAGTAATAATATCACCACAAACCTGAACAATGCTCAAATCTTCTTTGAACTCACAAATAACCTCCTCATCAAAAGCTTCTTCTTGAGTAGGAAATTCTTCAATAGACAACTCACCATTAAAGACCGGAATATCCGCCCTAATCTTGGGTCGTTGATCTTGAGGAGGCACTGCCCTGGCCTCCCCTTCAACATTATCCGAAGTATCCCCGCCTATCGGATCACCACGGTGGAGATTTTCCCCGTGAGGACCAGCCCGATTTCGTGGGTTGACACCATCTCCACCTACACGCAATCCGACCAAAGCTGCCATGAGTTCCGTATGCTGTCGATCTTGGGCTGCTCTGTGCTCTCTAGCCTCTTGATCCAAACGGTCCATACGTTCCCTAGTTGCTTGATCCTGACGCTCCATACGCTCCAAGATTGCGGTAAGAATGGTTAGGTTGTCTCCGTTGTCTCCACCGGAATTGGCCATCGTCCAAGGATCTCGCCTTCTCTGATACCAACTGATGTAAACGAACGGAATAGTAACGATAATTAGCCTAAACTAATTAACCTGCAAGGATTAAGGAATCCCAAGATAACAATTCAATGAATTCTACGAAGGATTTCTTAGGAAATTCTTGTTATCTTGGGAATTGCGATTCCTTGCAGAAGGTTTTGATTTCGATCAGGCCTTGGTTACTATTCCGCTGCGTTTACATCAGATTTCGTGATATTATCCCCGATTTTGTCCCTTTTTAAAATAGCTGTCCGAAAAATGTCCAAAATGCCCCCGAAAAGTGCCGAAAAGTGCATTTTTCAGGGAAAGCTGTACTTTTACGTGCAACGATGTGTGTTGAGTATGCTTCGATGTTGGGATGCACGGGGCAGTCCCGGTACGTCTCGTTGGCTTGGGAACGGGGAGCTTAACGGGTTCCGGTTAACCTGGAGCGGGCCAGTTAACGGATTCCGGTTAACCTCTAACGGATTTTGGCAATCCGGATTTGGGTACTTACAGTTAGCCCCTCAGCGAAGTCACTTCCGAGGGAAGTGAGGTAGTTGAAAAAAGATAAGGATCCAAATCAGAGGATGCCTTACTTTGAAAGACCTGGGCGGTCAGCTGGCTGGACCCTTAGCAAAAGGATTCATACGTATCCCGAGCGGGAATCAAGCCGATCGTATTTCGTAGGTGCAAGGAGCCGCGCGTGGGGAACTTGACCTGAGCGAGACTGTTGGGAGGCGTCTAAACCTGGGATTTCTGAAACCTTCGAGGGCGTGTGGCACCTCAGACCGGAGTTGCTGAACATACGAGGGCGTGTGGCGCCTCAGACCGAAGTTGCTGGAACATACGAGGGCATGTGGCGCCTCAGACCGGAGTTGCTGAAACATACGAGAGCGTGTGGCGCCTCAGACCGGAGTTGCTGGAACATACGAGGGCGTGTGGCGCCTCAGACCGGAGTTGTTAGAACATACGAGGGTGTGTAGCGCCTCAGACCGGAGTTATGAGGATGTGTTTATTCCTGAGATGAAGCCTTTCGTGCCTTGAGATTGATAAGGCGTTCGTGCCTTGGGTGCTGGACTTACGATGACGGCCAGGTTTATCCGCCGGGGATAGGGTGGCAATGATGGGAATGGTTGTGTTAAACTGGCGTTATTAACACCACGGAAGAATTGACGTTCTAACGACGGGGTTAGGAACGGGATGTGGTCTCGAGAGAGACTAACACATTGCTGGGGAAAAGCGTCCAGAGTTCTGACGGGGTCAGTTAGGAACTGAGGGGGTTGATTGACGTTTCTTCTTGGACGGATGGTCTTAGGATCCTGCTGGGGAGGAATGTTCGGGCTTACGATGATGGCCGAAGAGGGATTGTTCTGCGGGCTTACCTTGATGGCCGCTAAAGTGGGATGATCGGGCTTACGACTGGCGGCCGGAGAAGTAAATGTTCACTTGCTGGAGTGAAAAGGTATTCGGACTTACGAAGATGGCCGAAGAGGGATTGTTGTGCGGGCTTACCTTGATGGCCGCTGAGGTGGGATGATCGGACTTACGACTGGCGGCCGGGGGAGTGAATGTTGGTGAAAACCAATGGGAACTTTGACGTCAGGAGACGGAATTGTGATTTGATGTCCGAAGACGGGACTGAGCGTTTGAATGTCAAACGTCGACTTGAGACGGAAGTGAGCGTTTGAATGTCAAACGTCGACTTGAGATGGAAGTGAGCATTTGAATGTCAAACGTCAACTTAGGACGGAAGTGAGCGTTTGAATGTCAAACGTCGACTTGAGATGGAAATGAGCGTTTGAATGTCAAAAGTCCATTTGAGACGGAAGTGAGCGTTTGAATGTCAAACGTCGACTTGAGATGGAAGTGAGCGTTTGAATGTCAAACGTCGACTTGAGACGGAAGTGAGCGTTTGAATGTCAAACGTCGACTTGAGACGGAAGTGAGCGTTTGAATGTCAAACGTCAACTTGGGACGGAAATTAGCGTTTGAATGTCAAACGTCGACTTGAGATGGAAGTGAGCATTTGAATGTCAAACGTCGACTTGAGATGGAAGTGAGCGTTTGAATGTCAAACGTCGACTTGAGACGGAAGTGAGCGTTTGAATGTCAAACGTCGACTTGAGATGGAAGTGAGCGTTTGAATGTCAAACGTCGACTTGAGACGAAAGTGAGCGTTTGAATGTCAAACGTCGACTTGGGATTTAATGTCTGGAGACGGACGTTAGTGAAAACTAACTTAGAATTTAACGTCTGGAGACGAACGTTAGTGAAAACTAACTGAGAATTTAACGTCTGGAGACGAACGTTAGTGATTTTATGTCCGAAGACTTGATTGAGCGTTTGAATGTCAAACGTCGGTTTGAGACGGAAGTGAGCGTTTGAATGTCAAACGTCGATTTGAGACGGAAGTGAGCGTTTGAATGTCAAATGTCAACTTGGGACAAAAATGAGCGTTTGAATGTCAAACGTCAACTCGAGACGGAAGCGAGCGTTTGAATGTCAAACGTCGATTTGGGATTTAAGATTGCCGTAACGCTAGTTGGGAATTTGCGTGCGGAGACGAACGTTAGGGTTCTTGGTGCCCGATTTGGGGCTTTTGACTTTGCTATGCGCCTTTGTCGAAATTGACTAGAGTGTAGTTCAATTGACACTATGGGTAGATGACATAAAAATTTTGGTTGCAAAATTCCATGCCTAGATGTGTTTTCCGAAATTAAAGTAAGTTTAAATCGGGACGGATTAAATTTTTGAAATGTTCAAAATGATTTGAAAGTTTCGAATTCGACGGAGTTTTCGAAAGGTTTTGAAAGTTTCGGATTCGACGGAGTTTTCGAAATGTTTTGAAAGTTCCGGATTCGACGGAGTTTTCGAAATGTTCCGGATTCGACAGAGTTTTCGAAATGTTTTGAAAGTTCCGGATTCGACGGAGTTTTCAAAATGTTTTGAAAGTTTTGGATTCGACAGAGTTTTTGAAATGTTTTGAAAGTTTTGGACCGTTAATACTCCAACCGGGATGGAAATATTTTAGGAAAAACGAGAACTATATCTGCGTTGCATCATTTTGACATGCGTTCGTGCACTCTGTTGATGTCTCTTCTGTATTAACGTATTTTGTTATGTTCACCTACAGGGGCGAGGGACAGTTGACATTCACAACTTGAAGAGCCGAGGAGCCTTCGAGGCAGTTTGAGCGTTGTGGGAGATATTGCCAGACGAGGCCCAGGACGGAGAGAGGAGTCCACAGCAGCTTGTGGTTGACTCCGGTTTGGCTGGATTCATCAGCGCGGTAGCCGCGGTGGCTGTAATGCAGAGGGCGAGATCCTTGTACGTAGCTCTGAGCGAGTACTGGTGGGACACGACCCACACTTTTCACTTCAGGTGGGGGGAGGCGACTGTGACTCCCACTGACTTTGCGGCTATCACTGGGTTGCCATTCTGGGGAAACACGCTGGTGTGCGTGGACGACGGAGCGTCTGGCTTGAGAGTTCATATGGTTCGCTTTGTCGGTGACCCTATTTCCTACTTCTGACACGTACTGTCACTTCCCTTTGCTTAGCTCGTATTGGCCCGATCTGGATCTGCCGTGAAGGGGTTCGCGTGGGGGAGGCCGGATCGGCCGAGCTCTACCACGCCACAGACCCGGAGTTCTCACGGGGAGAGGAGAACACCTTGTGCTGCTTCTCGTTTGCTTTGGATGTAAGTTCCCATCTTTTTCTCTTCCTTGTCTCATTTCTGTACTCGTATGTATCTGCTCTGTAGCTGACATAACTTTCCATTTACTTGATAGGTCTGGTGCTTTGAGGTGTTCCGCCCGCAGCGATGGGAGATCAAGGAGGCGTATGCATCTTTGTTCCCTGCCATATTGATTTCCGGGGTGTGGTGAGAAGGCTTAGGCCTGTGTCATCGAGGAGGGTACTCGGACCGACGTACGAGGAGGTGTCTCGGGCCTTGAGCCGAGAGTTTTCCCGAGCGGATCCGGTGACTTGGTGGAACCGAAATAATGTCGGTGTGGTCCGGAGTTGCTAGAGAGGTCACACGTCGGCGGAAGGCTGGCGGTGGGACTTCACCGTGACGCGATGTATGCGGGGAGAGGTAACCCGTCGGCGTATGGTCAGGGGTCCCTTCCTTTGGTGCGCCGATGGACCCGCCTCCACACATGCGGCATCCTTTGTCGATAGATGGAGGAGGCTGGAGCCCGGTATAGACGGGGCGTGTTCTATACCGAGCTTATCATAGAGGGTGCCGACTATGACATCTTCTTGACGAGGCCGAGTGAGGAGCCCGCAGTGCGCACGTGTGAGGTGGAGGGCGAGGGCCCTGGATATCCCCGAGACTACCCGCTCCCACGTGCTAGGCTGGCGTATGAGGGCCTGGACGGTTCCCGTAGGCGGTTGGTGATCCCTATCCCGGAGGATACGAGGCCTCGGTACAGAGTGGACCCCAATGCTTCGGTGAGTGCTTTGATTTGATTTCCTACATTCGATAGTAGCATTCTGCAAATGTTGCATCTGTACTGTCTGTTTATCTTTTGACGACTTTCCTCGTTTGCAGGTGTCTGGCAGTACGTACAACCAGGCTGTGAGGCAGTTGGACGGGTGGGCCAATTATGCCAGGAGACTCGTGGAGTTCCTGCGGTGTAATTCCCGAAGGAGTTCGGCTGTACATGAGCCGAGGCCGTCTAGGTCGAGAGATTCATCTGCCTCCACGGCTGGTGGGGGAAACTTTACGCAGGGATTTGGCCAGTTCTCTGGTGGGACGGCGGGATTCAGAGCTCATCACTCTTCGCACTCGGGGCACGAACAGGGAGAGTCCTCGAGGGCACAGGAGCGGAGGCAGCCTTTCACGTATTCCCGCCTGGAGGAATTTGGAGAGTACCTGTCCTCTGTGGACCCGATTGCTGCGGGGCAGTACATCGAGTGCTCGGATGACGAGAAGGACTCCGAGTAGTCCTCCTTTATTGCTTTTTTAGACAAAATGTGTGTATTGTCCAAAATAATTTGACTTGTATTTGAAAAGGTGGCCTTGAGGAGGAACCTGTGTTTCGTACATTTATTTAGTGATTACCTTCTTTTATTTTCAACAAATAAGCAAGTAGGTTGATCAAAAATAAATAAAATGAAATATGCAAAAAAATTCGAACTGGTCAAAATTTATGCCTATATGCACTGTTATTTAATTAATTGCACTGTTGCACGAGCCCGGGGCAGAAGTGCTCTTGGCAGTGGTTAATTGAAACCATGGGAGCACGCAGTTTCAAGGAGGCTTGAACAGGGCTTAGTTTGGAAATATTTCCAATTTGAAAGCAGCTGGCTGCAGAGTTGACCCAGTCAACTTGAGAAAGAGTCCGGTCGGACTAAGATTCAATTTCCAGAATCTTTTAAATTGCAGTTCAGCTTTTGCAATTTGTAAGAATTGCGCATTTTCTTTGATCAATCTGCTGATTTTCTCTCAAATTCCTGAAGGTTTTCTTTGCTTTTTTCATGGCTCCATTTCCTAGGCTATCGTCTCAGATGCAAGAGCGATACTTGGACATTTTCCAGTCGTGGGTACGGAACCACACGAGGCAAAACAAGGGGTTTTTTGAGGGTTGTTACGGGATGAAATCTGTTTGGATTTTGAAGGAGCTCATGCCAGATTGGGATCTTTTGAGAGCGGAGGCTCGCTTCTGGGACGTACGAAGGCATGTGTACAATTTCTCGTACAACGAAATTACTCCCACGTTCGAAGATTTTCGGGCCATTTTAGGAGGACCTGAGACGGAACAGCTAGTTCTTCCCTATGCGGGTGGCATGGCCACTGTTGAGAAGTTAGTGTCTCTGCTTGGTATCTCGGCTGAAGAAACATACGGGATGCTAATACTGAACACATATTATGTCGACATTTTGGGACTGCCCGATAGATTTGTCGGTGTTGAGGGGAGCATTTTTGTGTGGGACGCGTTTGCTCTGTGCGCGATTGCTACTTTATTCACATTCACGTCCTTGTGTGTGTGCCATCATAGCGTACTGGACCTGGTGAGGCAGTGTCGGAACGGGGGAGACATCGTGCCTTTGGTCATGGGTGAGACGTTCCTGGGCATAGGTCGGATGGCGACCGGCAGCCGATATATGTAGGGAGGGAGTCCCGCTATGCTCACTATGTGGTTGAGGGAGAGATTGTAGATGATGCCCGAGGTGCCAGTGTCTTGTGACGCTTGGTCCTTTTCTCGACGTCCTCTGGTGATAGGGCGATCGAGAGAATCGAGCTCACGGATCGCCAGACTCCGCACACATCACTTGCGATGGTGGGTTCCTCAATAGAAGCTACAGACTTGTCGGACCGCTCAGGAGGGTGTTTTGGTTGTCAGAGTACCGGGGTTGTCCCAGACGGTTTTCTACATTCCATCCTTGGTGCTGTGAAAGTACGGGCTGGAGCAGGTGCCATTGACGGGTTTGGGTCATGCTGCTACCTTCGAGGTGGGATCTCTGCTGATGGAAGATCCTTCGACGTTATTTCTTCTCACACAGTTGTGGCAATACACGTCCTTTCCTGCTAGGGTTTTCTTTCACCGGAGAGGGGGCATTGTTCTGTCTACGCAGTATTTGAACTGGTACGAAGAGTGTATGGGGGAGACACAGATGTCCATCTTGTGGAGACGGAGGGAGCTGTTGGGTCTTGATTACCCTGACGGCTCGACTTTGAGGAGGGCCAAAGCGGGGGCTAACCCTCAGAATCGTACTGGGGACGACATGGCTGACTATGAGGCCAATGTTAGTCGGGAGGCCGATCAAAGCATGGTCATGATGGCTCGAAGAGAGGTAGCTCAAGATAAAGCTAGGGAAAGGGATGCGTTGGCAGCTGCAGACTTGGCGGAGGCATCGGGAAGGGTCCCTGAGCCAGGTAGAAGGACTACGGGAATATTCCCTGTGAAGGTGAAGAATACTCGCCGCAGAAAAGGGAAGGGGAAGAAGGATGAAGGACCAAGTACGGGAGACTAGGTTGACCTTGCTATCCAGAGTATCCACCCACTGTCATTGCAGACACATTAACCGATTAATGTATTATTGTTGTTTTGCTAGCGTGTAGCGAGTCAAGAGTTGACCGTGCTTGAACTCATCAAAGATTGTTTTAACCGTAATGAACTTGTAGGTTAATTGAAAAAAGATTTTCGAAACACAAGCAATTGATGCTTATTTGTTTTTTTTTGTTTTTGAGACCGAACCAATGATGGCTGCCTACGTTCCCCTTTTACAATTGGACTAAGGGGCTCAGGTCACCGTCTTTAGGTGAATTTGAGAAAAACAAAGACAAAAGAAGTGCGACCCTGTTTTTTACCTGGATCATTGTTGGGAATGTATCCAGTTGGGTATTACTCTTTTAGCACTTTAATTTTACTGAGGGGTGGTGTATGGGGAAGGAGAGTTGACTCGTGCTCTTCCTCAAACGAAGTATCTGCGGAGCTTGCTTAAGTTCACGGGGTTAACAAAAGGGTTCATGTCCTAATCTGCTAACTTCATGGCTCCTCCGGAGAAGATTCTTTGTACCACGAACGGTCCTATCCAGGTAGGCTCCCACTTTTCAAGGGGATTGGTCTGCGTAGGAGGCTTTTCCTTTAGCACCAAGTCGCCAGGATGGGACGAGACGTCCTGTTGTAGGCCTTGATAGTCCGGGCAGACGGAATCATGTAGCCTTCGTTGATGCGTAGGGCTTGTATCATGCTGAGAGGGAGGACGTTAACTGCTGATCCGTTGTCTACCAATACTCCGGGGAGCGATATGGTGTTGAGCTTGAGAGTGATGTACAGAGCTTCATTGTGCCCTGAGGCATCTCTCGGCAGGTCTTCGTCACAGAAAGTGAGCATACTGCCATACAGTCGGGAATCGTAGATCTGGTCTCTATTCGGAGAAGGAGAGTCATCAAGCCATCCGTTTCCTGTCTTCCTCTTGCGGGGTAAAGCCTTTGTTGGTGCCTCGGGATTGTGTTGAGGCTGTTTGTGGCAGTTGCCGCCCTTGGTTAGCACGTTGATCGAGTGCGAGTGCCAAGCTGACTTTGATTTTCCTTTGGCTCGTGCCACGAAGGCCGGCTAATTGAACCTTGGGCGATCCCAGCGGGGTTAGGCTTACATTGTGATGAGATTGTCAAGATTCGAGATATTCTCGGTGTCCCGAGGACCGAACTCTAGTGTTAGCGGGGACTTTTGGCTTTCCCACCCTCGTCGCTCTAAAGCTGCGTGGCCTGGAGGAAGGGAGGACTGGCTGGAGTAGAGTACGTAGTAATCGAACCTCCCGGATGGCTCTCCGAGTGTACCCACACTGGTATCTCCAGCTTCATATCTTTCTCTCAGTTTCTGTTGAGAGGACTTCTTCTTCTGTATTCTTGGAAGATTACCCCCAATCATGTCTTGGGACTCGTACTCCAGGCATGCGGAGCAATCACAAACATCGTAATTGATGTGGACATTTGATGAGGACCCGGCTGGAAGAAGCGGAGGAACTGGCTCTGTGGCAATCTTCTTTGGCACCCATTCAATGGAATTCACACTGTTATTGTTCGGAAAAGGGTTTCCGACTGTATTGGGTCCACGGGGACGCTCCAACTTTCCTTCCTCTATCAAATTCTGAATTTCGTACCGTAACCCCGCGCAGTTGTCGGTGGTATGGCCGTGATACTGGTGGAAGGCGCAGTACTTGCTCTTGTCAGCATTGACTACGGGATTCTTAGGTTTGTAATTTGCAACGGGTTTAAGGAGGCCTTACTTGATTAACCCTTCCAGCATCTTACTCAGCGGCATGTCCAACTTGTCGAAGTGTACGGCAGACTTCCTCTGAGTGGAGTTGTTGCTTTGTGGGACTGGGTTTCTGTTTCCCGACTGCTGTCCCTGATGGATGTAGTTGACAGTCGTATCTTTCCCTTTGTCGGGGGCCGGTACGGGATTGAATGCACCGCGATCGATATCTCGTATGGTCAAGAGTAGCCAATTTTTCCTTGAGATCCTTCTCGAATCTGCTGAGCCGGCATTGACCATGGCCCGGAGATCGGTGATGGTCGATGAGAGTTCTGATGGACGGTCTTAAGCAGGACTTGAAGATCCGCATCTGTTCATCCTTGGAGAGTGGCTCCATGATCTCGGAGAGTTTCCAACTCCACCTCTTGTAGAATTCTCCGACACATTCATCTGCTTTCTGCTTGGTGGTGATTAAGTCCTCACGACTTGTTTCCCACTCTAAGTTGGATCTGTACCGTTCTAGGAAGATGTTACTGTAAGTACGCCAATCCAATTCGCGATCCTTTTTTAGGTGCATTTTAATACGATAAAATTGCATTAAGGGGCATTTTGGTAAATTCCCGGTCTGTTTCGAGACTTCCGGAAACATTTAATGAGTTTCTCGGGAAGGAAGTATTTTTTAGTATTTTTCCCGAACAAAAAGGACCTACAAGGAATTATTGGCTTTGGACCTTTAACGAATTAGCTCGGAATGTTCTAGAAGGTGGTTTTGGCGCCAGAAACAGTTACGGGCGTGACCAGTCGTGCGACATCTCGAAGCATGGAAAAGCGATTCAATAAGTCGTACGACATCTTAAAGCATTTTCCCCAAAGCTGCTTTAAATAACAAATTCTCTCATTTGCAAAGGGGACGGCTCACAACTCCCTCTCTCTCTCACTAAACTAACGACTCTCTTTCTCTCTCAAGACGCAAAGATGTCTTTCTCTCTCTACTCGCAGCCTCTCTCTCTCTATACGCAAACACAAATTCTCACCATTCTCGCTCTCTAGATCGTCTTCCCCAACCGTTCCACTCTCTAATCTCCTTCTCACCGGCAACAACTCCAATTCACAAACGAAAAACACCAATCCTCCTTTCCACAACAACGTTCACTTCCGCCCCTGTTTATCCAACCACTGCCATCATCGTCCTTCTCAATTCCTCACCGTTCTCTCACTACCTAAAACAACGCCCGTCCTCTCTCCCTCTAAACCTATTCACCGGCAACGGTGATAACCGTTTCCACCGTTCCTTCGATTCTTCCCAAAACCGTCCATCGTCGTCGTCCCTGTTTGCAGATCTCCAAACCCATTCAACGGCCAATTGATTCCACCAATTCTCTCTGTTTCCCCAAAAATGATGAATCAATTCATCCCAATACCCCTCTCTCTCGTATACCCAGTCAACACACACTCGCACCTACTTGCAATTCCAAAGCAGCTCTCAATCTGGTAATCCTGAGCTCGGCCGGAAGCTGATTGAAGGCCCTCTATACCGACGTGGTATAGAGAGCGTGGACTACAAGGGTAACTCTCCTTTCTCTCTCTTGCCCAAGCTGTTAATTCTACTCAGTTTGATGTAATGGTTCAATTCTAAACCGCAATCTCTCTGTTTAAATATTATTTTTCTGTAATCCATTTGTTGGTTTCTGTGATCTGCCTGTTGGTTTATGTTAATTGTTCAATTCCAAATCACTTGCATGGTCTCCTCAAGGGCCGTACCTATATACAGATCCTTCGTTCCCTCTTTCCGAGTTTGATTCTCGATATCAGTGGGCTTTCTCCTCAGGATTGATAAAAACATTTGTTCATAACGGATTTGGTGGTTGAATAACCCGAACATCAATAAAGGGTTTTAAGCAGCTTTGTGATCATCACGAATAGGACAAGTTTTCAAGTGTCTCGACAAGTCTTCTCTTTCTACATCATAGGAAGATAGAGCCAAACACTGTTTCGGTCAGCAGGAGCTTCCATACACCTTTCCACACCTTGTGATGCTTATACTCTCCCAAAAGAGTCAAACCCAAAAGCGAGAGTGTCATACACAAATTCGGGATCCATTCCCACCCTCGAAGGATGTGCCCCTACAAGCAAACATTTCCGAGTCTTCTCCAGCGACTGATTGACTGCGGTTTGAAATGATGAGTTGCCTCTTGGGCCACAAGATGACTCTGTCTGCGACAAAGCTGCATGGAATTTCCTCAAGCTGGGGCTTTGGTTAAGATATCCCTCAGGCTCTCCTTACCAGAATTCCCTCCAGGTTCGCTTTGTACTATCAACTGAGGCTTCTCCAAGCCGGGATCATTCTCTGCACTTCCTCTGCTGCTTGCTGTCTCAGACGCGCGATACACTTTGTCCTCACCAGCAATGGACCTGCTGCAATCTGTACCCCCGTGAGTATCCCCGACTTGCCTAAGCTGCCCCATCCATACACTATCACTCATACATTTCCCCACCTCGTGGGAGAGGGTCCACCTCATTATAAACACTTTCGTTCCATACACAATCCATCATAACGCAACTGCTACATACATATCCCCTCGCCAAGCCGTGCAAAATCCCCACTTCCTTTCCATCCCCAGGTGAGATGGACTTGTGCAACAAAAGATTAATAATGCATAAGCAAAAGGTTAAATAAAATGCAAAGTGCCTAGAGTGTTGTGTTTCCCCCGCAGGGTACAATGATTAAGTGATCATAATCTGATCATGGGGATTGCCCCTCAAATCACAATCTTGGACAGGGATTCCAAATCCTGCAGGTGGCAGATCCCGCCTTTATCATCTTCATCAGACCCGTCACCTTCGAACTCATCAGCATCGTCGAAAAGAGCTCCAGCTGCCCAGTCTCCAAGCAATTCTTGTCAAAAAAGAGATTCAGCTGCCCTGGTATCCAAGCAATAATGCTCACCAGTCTCGGCGACTTCAAAAGCCTATTCTGCATGATAAACCAAGACAAAGAGTCCGCATCTGTCAGTCTCCCCAGCAACGATAGCATCAGACCCTCCGACAGCTACACCTATCCCCAGCAGAATCAACGGTAGCATGAAACCCTTAACAGCTACCTCCCATTAAGCAGTAGCACGAGACCCTCCAGCAGCTACAACTCTCCATCACCAACAACAACGGTAGTCTAAGACCCTCCGGCAGCTACAGGTGAGCACAGCACATGTATGAAAGCATATCTCAGTCAATTACTTTGCTAAAAGCATTAATCTCGTTCCCAGGTTGGATGCCTTCAAATAATCCCGTTCTAGGTAGTATGCCTTCAAATGATCCCTTTTTAGGTCAAGAGACCTTCAAACAATCCCGTTCCAGGTTGGATGCCTTCAAATAATCCCGTTCTAGGTAGTATGCCTTCAAATGTTCCCTTTTTAGGTCAAGAGACCTTCAAATAATCCTGTTCCAGGTCGGATGCCTTCAAATGATCCCCTTTTTAGGTCAAGAGACCTTCAAATAATCCTGTTCCAGGTCGGATGCCTGCAAATGATCCCTTTTTAGGTCAAGAGACCTTTAAATAATCCCGTTCCAGGTCGGATGCCTTCAAATGATCCCACTTTAGGTCAAGAGACCTTCAAATAATCTCTGTCAGGTCAAGAGACCTTCAAATGACTCCCTTCCAGGTTGGATGCCTTCAAATGATCCCTTTTTAGGTCAAGAGACCTTCAAATATTCCTTTTAGGTCAAGATACCTTCAAATGATCCCTTTTTAGGTCAAGAGACCTTAAAGTAATCCCTTTTAGGTCAAGAGACCTTCAAATAATCCCTTTTAGGTCAAGAGACCTTCAAATGATCTCTTTTAGGTCAAGAGACCTTCAAATGATCCCTCTTAGGTCAAGAGACCTTCAAATGATCCCTTTTTAGGTCAAGAGACCTTAAAGTAATCCCTTTTAGGTCAAGAGACCTTCAAATAATCCCTTTTAGGTCAAGAAACCTTCAAATGATCCCTTTTAGGTCAAGAGACCTTCAAATGATCCCTCTTAGGTCAAGAGACCTTCAAATGATCCCTTTTAGGTCAAGAGACCTTCAAATTGTTTCTCCTATGCTCAGACTCTTTCAATCAGTGTCCTTTGAACTACGACCGGCTTGATTCCCTCCTAGGGATACGTAGGAATCCTTTCTCAAAAGGTCCAGCCATCCGATTCCATCAATCATTTTTCACCATCCACCTTATCCCCCAGTTGCACTTTGGGATTGAGTCCTTTTTATCGACAACCTCACTTCTTCCATAAGTGACGTTGCCGAGGGGCTCTGTAAGTACGCCAATCCAATTCGCGATCCTTTTTAGGTGCATTTTAATACGATAAAATTGCATTAAGGTGCATTTTGGTAAATTCCCGGTCCGTTCCGAGACTTTCGGAAACATTTTACGAGTTTCTCGCGAAGGAAGTATTTTTTAGTATTTTTTCCGGACAAAAAGGACCTACAAGGAATTATTCGCTTTGGACCTTTAACGAATTAGCTCGGAATGTTCCAGAAGCAGGTTTTGGCGCCAGAAACAGTTACGGGCGTGACCAGTCGTGGAAAAGCGATTCAATAAGTCGTACGACATCTTAAAGCATTTTCCCCAAAGCTGCTTTAAATAACAAATTCTCTCATTTGCAAAGGGGACGGCTCACAACTCTCTCTCTCACTAAACTCACGACTCTCTTTCTCTCTCAAGACACAAAGATGTCTTTCTCTCTCTACTCGCAGCCTCTCTCTCTCTATACGCATACACAGATTCTCACCATTATTGCTCCCTAGATCGTCTTCCCCAATCGTTCCTCTCTCTAATCTCCTTCTCACCGGCAACAACTCCAATTCACAAACAAAAAACACCAATCCTCCTTTCCACAACAACGTTTGCTTCCGCCCCTATTTCTCCAACCACCGCCATCATCGTCCTTCTCAATTCCTCACCGTTCTCTCTCTACCCAAAACAACGCCCGTCCTCTCTCCCTCTAAACCTATTCGCCGGCAACGGTGATAACCGTTTTCACCATTCCTTCAATTCTTCCCAAAATCGTCCATCATCGTCGTCCCTATTTCCAGATCTCTAAACCCATTCAACGGTTAATTGATTCCACCGACTCTCTCTGTTTCCCCAAAAACGACGAATCAATTCATCCCAATCCCCCTCTCTCTCGTATACCCAGTCAACACACACTCGCACCTACTTACAATTCCAAAGCAACTCTCAATCTGGTAATCCTGAGCTCGGCCGGAAGCTGATTGAAGGCCCTCTATACCGACGTGGTATAGAGAGCATGGACTACAAGGGTAACTCTCCTTTCTCTCTCTTGCCCAAGCTATTAATTCTACTCAGTTTGATGTAATGGTTCAATTCTAAACCGCAATCTCTCTGTTTAAATATTATTTTTCTGTAATCCATTTGTTGGTTTCTGTGATCTGCCTGTTGGTTTATGTTAATTGTTCAATTCCAAATCACTTGCCTGGTGTATGATGTTTGTTGATTAAACCTCAAATTGGGTGTGGATCATTCATATCCACACTCATTTGAAGTGATTTGTGTGGATCTCTATGTTTATGTTCAGGCTGTAGTATGATATCTGGATCATTTGGTGTTGCTGATACTATGGTCATTTGGTGTTGCTAATATTCTGTGGTCATTTGGTGTTATTGATATTCTGATCATTTGGTGATTGATGTAGTGTGAGTTCTGTAAAACCTCTGCAAAGGGCCTTGTTGTGTCACACAACAACTAAACCCTCAGGTCCTGTGTCACGCGACACAATGAGCCCTATGCAGCAGGTTCAGTTTCAGTTGTAACCTGTTCTTCCTCGTTGTAAAATGGGATGTGGCCTCCCAGAGTCAATGGTTCACAAGTTGTATTTCCCTCTGTTGAGCAATAAAATAAAGCATTAAAATGCATTTCATACATATTCTTGTCACACACATTTCGCACACACATTTGGATGTTTTGAATGTTGAACATAGAAAGACTCGTCCACGGACGAGGCGTGTTGGGTGAACTCTCGGTTCTTCCCAACACGTAAACTGACCCCCGAACCCATTTTCTCTTCTCAAAAGGTTTTCAATGTTTCCTTTAAAACGGCATGGCGACTCCCTATTTTTATTTTTTCGGCGAGCGTTCATTTAGTTACTGATCTGATCCCAGGTGTGGCGATCTGCAGGCTTGACCCTTAGGAACCACCGTAACGCTGAACTTTTGAGCGTATGCTGGAAGTGATCGACCATTTGCTGGAGGGTTGCTCCTTTCGCTCTCATACCGAGAACGTAGGTGTCAACATGCATTTGAGGACATTCAATTCTGTCGAATCGGTCCATCTCCGGCATTCTGAACTTGGCAGGGAGAGGCGTGACCATTCCCGGATCTGTGGATTTGAGCATTTCTTGCTTTGAGCTGCTCATGTTAGCTTTCAGGTCTTTCATCTGTTCGACCATCTAGGCTAAGGTTGGGTCCAGTTGTGGACTTTGAGGCTCGGCGCCGGGTGCTACCATGTGAGCGGCAGTGATTGGAGGTGGAAGGCTTGATATATGTGGATATATGGGGGCCTTTTCTGGACTGTATCAGGGTTTGTCCCTGGTGTTTTGGGATTCGTGTATAGGCAATGGGATGAACCCAGGAGGGTATTGAAGGATACTTGCATCTGCTTGAGATGGTTCAGCGGTGCTGTAAGTACCCCAATCTGGATCACCCTTTTTCAAGCACATAGGAAACACCGCAGACTCACAAACACAGTCTCGAAGACCTATGGCACTCAAAACCCTCAAAAAACCCTCAGCCAAACCAAGGGAGGAGCCTTCCTGGGATAAAAAGGGACAAAAGGACCTTTTGGGAATTTTCAGGAAATTGAAAAAGCAAATAAGGTCCGTACGGACCTCTTTGTTGCCATAATTACTGAATCCCCTTAAAGTCCACCATATTCCCTCAAATCCCGGAGAAATCATTACCCTCCATGCATGGTTGGTCCGTACGGACCTCTTTGCATGCCAAGATGGTCCGTACGGACCTCTTTGCACAGGGGACACCATCATTCCAGAATATTCACAATTATCACATATTCCCTCAAATCGAGGAAAACTAAAATTCTGGATAACCTAGGAGGTCCGTACGGACCTCTTTGCATTTTTCTCCTACTATGAATAGAGGGCTCCCCCTCCCTCATTTTACACACCTCCCTCTTCTCTCTTCTTACCATAGCCTTCAGGCTCCCCTCTAAGACCCTTCGGGGCAATCCCGGCCCCTTTCGGATCCTTCCGAGGCCTTCCGAGCCCCCTCGTGGTGCTCCGAAGCCTCCCCGAGCGCCCCCGCGACGCCCCGAGGCACTCTCGAGGTACTCTGAGGCCCCTCGTGGTACTCCGAGGCCTTGCCTGGTCTTTCCAAGGCGTTCCGTCTCTTTCCGAGTCAAATCGGCGATCCCAAACCACGCCGAAACTCTGCCCGAGTGACTCTTGCCATCCCAACGCACGCCGAAACTCTGCCCGAGTGATCCCTGCGATCTCCACGCACACCGAACCTCTGCCTTAATGCAGCCTACAATCTCAACTCATGCCGAAACTCTGTCCGCAGACAACCGGCCCCTCCCGAAGCAATCCCGGTCCGTGCCAGAACATCATTCCATCCTCAAACACTATTCCCTAGCGGAAGACAGACACGAACCAACATTGGCAAGGCTTCCTTCCATTACTATTTCAATACATTTCAATACATAGTGTACAATGTAGACATCCGATACAGCATGCATTTTTAAAAGCACACACACACACACACACAACAGTTAAAGAATATTAGGGGTATCCGAAAGACTCGTTTTTACGAGGCGACTCGGGTGAGCTCTAAGATTCTAATATTCTCTTCCCGAGGAGTCATCTGACCTCCGAACTCAAAATCTCATCACACAAAAACAGTTTATTATTATTTTTAAACTGATGCCCTTTTTCAATGTTTTGGGCTTAACAATAAAAACGGCGTGGCGACTCTACAAAGCAAAACACAGCGAGACACCTCCAACACGCTAAAGCGGAATAAGCCAGATGCCGGGGCGCGAACGCGCTGCCTCTCGGATCCGGGCAAACTTCCCGAAAAAGCGAACGAATGCGAGATGCACCGGGGGCCTCCGCGCTCTAAGCCGGATCCCGGGTAATTTCAGTTGGCGACTCTGCTGGGGACTTTTTGTTTTAAAATCTTTTTAAACAAAACAAAAGATTTTTAAAACGATGATGAGGGTCAAACTTTCATTTTACCCCTTTCTTTAACTGTTGTGTGTGTGTGCACGTGCTTTACTTTTTATTTTACAAAAAAAAAATTAAAAATACAAAAAAAAAATGCATCAATATACCTCTGTGCATACATTTAAAATTCTTCAAAAAAAAACTTATGTTTTACTCAGAAAAAGAATTTTAGAGACCGCACACTACTCGCACTGCTGCCTCGGTTACACCGCACACTACGCACACTGCTGCCTCGGTTACACCGCACGCTACGCGCACTGCTGCCTCGGATACACTGCACACTACAACCCTTAACCCGGAGTGGTCTCAGTTGTAGTCCGTTTGGTCTTCCTAGGCCTCTCGGATGCGCACGGGATCATTCCAAACATCCCATCCTAGCCAAGCGTCAACCCTGCACGTTTGAGTCTTGAGTCACACTCTGTCCAGACTCGGTTGATTTTTAGCCAGTCTGTGTCATACAGCCTGGATACATATACCATGCCGGCCATTCTTCTGAGTCAAGGCTCGGAACTCAAGATCCCTTGCGCAAGCAAAGCGATGAAAGGTCATGCTAAAATCTTGACCTGATCTTGATTTTCGAAGCTACACCAGACGATGTTCCGTCCCGGATATACGTCCATGCTCACATGACACCATGTCATCACGCCTTTGATACGTCAGCCATGACAATATGACCCAGCCAACGCCTAACGTCACAGATCCCTTGCGCAAGCAAGGTAAAGAGAGGTCATGCCGAACTCTTGACCTGATCTTGACTCAGTGCCGCGGCTCGGTTCACTATTCACATGGCTAACGCATCAAAACGAACATGACAGGCTCGGTCCTTAGGTTCGATTTTTCTTTTAGGCCGGTGGAAACCGCTTGCCCTATAGGACCCTCGACCGGGCCGCATCCACCTGGGATGTCGAAATACGGGTGCAAAACGAGGGCTTATAGCCGCACGAGATGGTCTCCATCGACCCGGGATCTAGCATAGTTGCGAAAAAGAAGAGCAATCTTTTCCAACCTACCTAGGACTCTGAGAAAATATGTTTTAAGTAAATTAAAACAAAAAAAAAATAATAAAAAATATAAAAGAAACGGAAACCGCATGCCACGTGAGCTTTCCCCCTTTTATCCCGTGAGGCCATTCTTGTGTCTAAACCTTGCCCGTCACCCCATCCAGCTAACAGAGAGTGATCGAGAGTACCCAGGAACCCGTCTCCCCGTGTCAAAGCCGCAAGGTCCAACTTTCTTCCGGCTCGTCACCGGGACGGTCAGTCAATTCCCCATGGCCAAGTCGGTGGATAACAACGATGAGAATGGGACCTTACCCCAAGAAATTTCCCAACATTGGAAGAAGTTTGGCAGAGTCCTCATGGCTATTGAGAACGCCAAGGTGAACAACATGCCTGGATCGAAGACGCTATGCACAACTTCGGGACATTAGCCACCCAACTACACAGGGCTTCCAAAGTCATGGCGCTCCTGCTGACTTCTAACGCCTCTCATTGTCTCCCGAGAAGTCAACTGTTGCCCTCGTACGAACCATGCGGTTATGACATAAGGCCACAGACCCTCCGAGGGAAAGCCTCGCCCATTCAGCCTCCCGAGGTCCCGGTACCACCGCCGAACAACGGACACATTCGGTGGGACGTCTGCGATTGCGGTGCTTGTCACGGAAATGGAATTCCAGGATGAAATGAACGAGGGCCGTCCTCGAAGAAAGAAGAAGCCATCTTCTCAACAAAAACTGAAGAAAAGGTATGAATCCGGTGATCCCACAGTCGGAACCCTTGGAGAACCCTCAGGAAAGTTTGACTACTATGTCATCTACTCCAGTAAGTCTTCCCAGCCTAGCTCTGCACAAGGTCATGGCAACGTCTGCTCCATGATCAGCTGGGACGAGATCCGCACCGCCACCGAATGCCTAAAAGTCCAAATACCCCAGCCCCTGTCTTGGGAAGATCTCAAAGCCACTGTGGACGTCTCCACAAAAGCTATGACAGTGAACGAATTGAAATGCGCAGTCTGGCCCTACGCCAATCAGGGTCCTCCCACTACAGAAATAGGGGAGACAAGCAAAATAGTAAGGCCGAAGTGAACGTTCGACACGTTGGTCAAATACCGGTGAATCCTCCACGGGCGGACAAAAGGCCGGCCATACACAGAGCCACGAACTGAAAAGGGGCCCTACGCCAAAAGAAAGTGAAACCTTGGACCCAAAGTGAAGATCTTGTCTTAACACGGCTCAAGCGCACTCAGCTAACATCTCGCTCTGGTCCTTACTCACTTCATATTACCCGCACAAGCTCAAGTTGGAAGAAAGCCCGGCCCGGACTATGGTTCCCATCACGGTGACACTGATGAAGCAGTTCGAGATGATTAGCAACGTTAATCACAGCAATATCATCACTTTCACAGAGCTCGACCTTCCAAAATTTGGGGCTGACCACAATGAGCCTCTCTATATAACAGTTCAACTGGACGAGCGTCGTCTCCCACGGGTTTTGGTAGATGGGGGATCATCCATGAATGTCCTGCCATCCAAAATGATGAATCTGCTAGGGATCAAAGCGACTGATCTAAAGCCCTCAACTCAGGCAATCAAGGCATACGACTCAATGTGACGCCGTGTCACCAAACCTCGTCGTATGTATCGTACCAGCCACAACTCGGCCAACGCTAAAAAGCTAAGGTCTCTCGCACAAGCGAGTCAGGAGAGGTCATGCCCAAATTTTGGCACGATCCCCGCCTTAACTTAAGGACGTTGACTTCGACCGTGGCCCGTACGTCACACACGTTGAAAGTTTGCGTGATCAGCTAGCCTTAAGTTCACTTTTTCCTTTATCGGTGGAACTCGCTTGCCTTATCAGACCTCGCTCGGGATAGTCCGTCCTGAGAAAGATGATCTACAATGGAAACGAGGGGCTTATAAGCGTAGTGACGAGATCCACTGATTAGAGCTCTAGGATTAGTTGCGAAAAAGAAGACGCGCTCTTTTCAACCAATTAGGACTCTGAGAAAACGTGCTTTAAGTAAACTTTAATCGGTAACTGCACATTGCACAAGCCCGAAAACCTTGAGCCAAATCCCCTTTTCCGAAGCATAAACCCTTCCTTTCGTTCCCTGAAGCGAGCAGAAAGTAGTTCAGATTTCCGGGTCAGCGTCTTGCCAGGATCACAGTAACGGCGGCGTCGGAGCGGTTCTTCGGTTCCCTCGGTTCCCTCGGCCCGGAATTTCCGACATGTCTAGCTCACCGAGAAATCGTGACGGGGAAGGACCCCGCCACCGGTAACCGGATATGACATTGGAAGAAGCCATCGGGCTTGTGAGGTTCACAAGAGGCGAAGAAGATCGGCGGAATTTCGTGGTACATCTTCGAATGAGCGTGGTATAGCGGCTATCCCCAGTCGAGACGGTACTTTTGTCTGGTCGAGGATGACGATTCCCGAAACAGTTCACCAAACCTTCAACCAGTTCCTCCCCCGCCAACCTACGGGATGCCTTCCAACCAAGTAAACAGTGACCTAGGCTCCATGTTGCCACCTCTCGGGCAACCCCTGTCAATTTTGGTCGGCCCGGTGCTACGCCCATCACTCAATACCACCCGGCGTACCGGACCATCTCGACAGAGATGCCAATATCCCTCAATACCCTCCGGGTTCGTCACGTTGCCTATACACGAATCCTAAACACTGAGGACAAACCCCGTCTGATTGAAAAGGCTCCCGTATATTCTCATATATCAAGCCTTCCACCTCCAATCACTACCGCTCACGTGGTAGCACCCGGCGCCGAGCCTCACGGTCCACCGCTGGACCCAACCTTAGCCTGGATGGTCGAGCGGATGAAAGACCCGAAAGCCACCATGAGCGGCTCCAAGCAGGAAACGCTCAAATCCACGAGATCCGGGAATGGTCACGCCTCTCTGCCAAGTTCGAATGGAGATGGACCGATTCGATGGAACCGAATGTCCTCAAACGCACGTCGACACCTACGTTCTCGGCATGAGAGCAAAAGGAGCAACCCTCCAGCAAATGGCCGACCACTTCGGCATACGCTCAAAAGTTCAGCGTTACGATGGTTTCGAGGGTCAAGCTGCGGATCGCCACACTTTTTGGGAGCAGATCGGTAACATCTTCCTGGGCAGTCTGAGATCCAAATTAGAGTGGGAAACAAGTCGCGAGGACTTAATCACAGGCGAGCGAAAGCGGATGAAAGTGTTGGGGAATTCTACAGAGATGGAGGTGGAAACTCTCCGAGATCATGGAGCCACTCTCGAAAGACGAACGAGATGCGGATCTTCAAGTCTCCGCTTAAGACCGTCCATCGAACTCTCATCAGTCACAATTTCTTCCCGGATCTCCGGGCCATGGTCAATCTTAGGCTCACGGTTCGAGAAGGATCTCAAGGAAAAGTTGGCTCTTTGCACGGCCATACAGATACCGCTCAACGGTTGCATTCAATCCCGCACCGGCCCCGGCAGGGAAAGATACGTCCGTCAACTACGTCCATCGGGGACAACGGTCGGGTAACGAAAACCCGGATCCCGCAAAGCAACGGTTCTACTCGAAAGCCCGCCGTACACTTCGACAAGTTGGACATGCAGTGAGCAAGATCTTTGGAAGGGTTAATCAGGAGGGTCTCCTTAAGCCCGTTGCCAATTACAAACCCAAAGTTCCGTAGCCAATGCGGACAAGAGCAAATCTTTGCGCCTTCCATCGGTATCACGGCCATACACGACAATTGTTTGGGGTTATGATACGAAATCCGAGAACTTGATAGAAGAAGGCAAGTTAGAGCGCCCCGTGGGCCCAATACGATCGGGAATCCCTTTCCGAACAATAACAGCGTGAATTCCATTGAGTGGGTGCCCAAGAAGAGTGCCACAGAACCAGTGTCTCCGCCTCTTTCAGCTGAATCCTCCTCTAATGTCCACATCAACTACGATGTTTGCGGCATCGCTCCTTGCACGGAGTACGAGTCCCGAGAAGCGTCCGAGCAATCCTCCGAGAAAACAAAAGAAGAAATCCTCTCAACGACAGGCGAGAGAAAGATAAGAAGCTGGAGATACCGGTGTAGGTACACTTGGAGAACCCTCCGGGAGGTTCGACTACTACGTCTTTGTACTCCGGCCCGGTCCTCTTTGCCTCCGGCCATGCGGCTTTAGAGCAAACGGGGGTGGGAAAGCCGAAAAGTCCCTGAAACCAGAATTCGAGGCCACGGGACACTGGAATACCTCGAATCTTGGTAATCTTCGCGATCAGAAGCCTAACCCTCCGCGGGATCAGCCAAGATTCAATTTGTCCACCTTCCGAGCTCGGACCGGTAAAGGAAGATCAAGGTCAGCTTGGCAATCGCACTCGATCAATGTGCTAATCAAGGGCGGCAACCGCCAAAATTTGGGGATGACCACAATGAGCCTCTCTACATAACAGTTCAACTGGACGAGCGTCGTCTCCCACGGGTTTTGGTAGATGGGGGATCATCCATGAATGTCCTGCCATCCAAAATGATGGATCTGCTAGGGATCAAAGCGACTGATCTAAAGTCCTCAACTCAGGCAATCAAGGCATACGACTCAACATCCCGCCCAGTCTTGGGAATAGCCACCTTGAACCTGTGGTTCGAAAAACAAATGGTCCCAACGGATTTCCAAGTCATCGACATCCCGATCACATTCACTGCCATTTTGGGACGCCCCTGGCTACACCAGATCATTGGGGTGGCATCCACTCTCCATCAGTGCGTAAAGTTCGTCCAAGGAACAGATCTAACCATCATCTACGGTGATAGCGTAGTCACCGAAAGGACCAACACAAACGGCGTCCCGGTCTTAGAGATCAAACACGACGATGATGGCATGATGTTAACAGGGTTCACCATTGAAAGCCCAAAAGCCCAGGTGTGCCACAAAGACTTGCCTTTGATTTGGGACAAGATCCCTCCCCCGATGAAAATGATGAAGCACATGAACTACATCCCGGGGCTCGGTTTGGGAAAACGCCATCAGGGTACCCAACAAATCATCCATATCAAAGAACAGAATACCCTCCATGGCTTGGGATACTCTCCTACTCCCGAACACATTGCGGAGGACAAGCGAGCTGTACGGAAATGCTCCGCAGATAGCAAAAGAGGCTTGCACGCAATCTCCGATCTTCGCCCTTACAGCTTCGACATGACCAAGTACTTCATAAAGAAAGATGACAACTTGAACGAAGACACAGGAAAGGGAACAGAGCTGATCAACGCCAAACAAAGCTGGCCGAAAACCATGGACAAGCTCCAGCGGAACCTGGCAAGATTCAGAGGCCTCAAGCCAAATCCCATTCGAAGAGCATTTCTCGACACACCGCCTCTACCGGGATCCATGACCACCACTATTCACAACGAATTTTGGTTCGGGAAAACCCCTCTTTGGCAGAAGAACTCGAAAAACTCTCTGTCAACACTCCTGCCTTCAACAAACGGGACGAGTCTGCATTCGAGCTAGTAATGCCCAAGACAAAAGCAAAAGACTCCGCAGACGATGCTTGGAACGAGCCCCTGCTCCACCTGCTCTTCAATGAAGAAATCGAGATGCCGACTGATCGATTTTGTTTTACGATAACTCTGTGATAGCAATGATTGGGAATGGTGACATAAAGCCTTTCAAACCCCGCCTCCTATCAAGCTCATTGCCACTCAATAAGCCGGGCCACCTTCTACGGACCCACTGCCCGCGCATAAAGGACATGATCGAACAACTTGGTCGACCTCTCGAGTCCTAGAGTCAGTGTCAAAACTCATCCTGAATCCATTATCTTTGAATATGAGTCTCTCGAGTCATCTGATGGCCTCACGCCAGAAGATTACGAACTCATTGCCAATAATGTATTCCCGTATGCTCTTAATGAATGCTTCGATCTTTCCGAGTATCCTCTCATTGCATCTTTAACAACTGATAAATTAACTAACACACAAACAGTTAATAACGATTCACTTGATAAAGAAGCAGACACATTAAATGAACAATACATTAAGCACATCTTTAAGCATGTTGTCAAAAGAGAGAAAAACCGGGCCCAAGCTGCCGAGGAGGTTTTAATCACAACGATTTGCAAGATTGCTGAAGAGCCTAAGAGACGCAAGTCCGACGCCCTTTCTAGCACAGACCAGATCTTCCAATACCTCAAGAACGGGGAAACCACCTTCATGAACAAGGAAGGCCAACACACAGAGGGGGTCAAAGCCAAGAGCATCATGGCCCTAAAATGCCTCGCCTCTCACTTCGTCATCCTTGGGGACATGCTATACAAGAAACGCTACCATGGACCACTCCTACGCTGCATCAACCAGGAAGAGGCAAACAAGCTCATGAACGAAGTCCACAATGGGGCTTGCGGTCCCCACATGAACGCCAGAGCCTTGTGTAAGTACCCAAATCCGGATCGTCCAAATCCGTCAGAAAGTTAACCGAAATCCGTTAACTGGCCCGCTCCAGGTTAACCGGAACTCGTTAAACTCCCCGTTGCTGTGCCAACGAGACGTCCCGGGACTGCCCCGTGCATCCCGACGTCAAACCGTACTTAACACGTGTCTTCACACGTAAAAGCACGGCTTTCAAAACGCATTTTCCGGCACTTTAGGGCGTTTCGGACATTTCCGGTTGTTATTTAAAAAAACGGACAAAACCGGGACCGGGGAACAAATTCCCATGAAGCTGGTGACTCAGAGGGGCACGTGGCAGCCATGCCACCTCCCTCTAGTCACCCTTCAATCAAATTCAAAGGGAAAAGACCAAAATGCCCCTGGTTTGCAAGCCAAGTCCGGCCGGACTCACTGTGCACATTTTCTGAAATTGCCAGCAAGTCCTTCAAATTCTCAAAATACCACAAAACCCCCTGGATTCAGGCCAAGTCCGTCCGGACTCCTACTGCAAATTTCACCTATAAATAGAAATGGCTGTCAAAGCCAAAAAAACAGAAAATTTACACCAAAAATCACCACCCCCCACGGTCCAAACTGGTTTTCACCCCTCCCGAGCTCCCGTTCTGTCTCGATTCGCGTGAAACCTTCGTATTTCGATCAAATACGCCCCTTTCAACTTCAAAACAACCTTTTGAATCACTTTCCGTGTCCCGTACACACCTCCCGAGCCAAAGGAGTCGACCCTAGCCATAGGTATGACTCCCTCTCTCTAAATCTCCCGTTCCGTCTCGGTTTACGCGCCAGTCACTATAACCGTTTCGAACGTCGTTATCGAAATGTAGACGCCTCCGTCTAACGGGGTCCGATACGTTTTAGCCCCTCGATCCTCTTCTCTTTCCGTAAGAGAAGTAATCACGGGTTAAAACGGCATTCCGACCCCGTTCCGTTTACTTTTATGTCATTTACCATTCCGGATCGATCGATCCGTTGATCGTCATTTATAATTCCGAGCCATTTGGCCTCGTTGATCGTCATTTACAATTCCGAGCCGTTTGGCCTCGTTGATCATCATTTACAATTCCGAGCCGTTTGGCCTCGTTGATCGTCATTTACAATTCCGAGCCGTTTGGCCTCGTCGATCGTCATTTACGAATCCGGATCGTTTGATTCCGTTGACCTTTGCTTTAAATCTTGTCATTTACAAGTCCGATCCGTTTGGATCGTGATAGTATTTACTTTTCAAAGTCAGTCGCAACCCGATTCGTTGATCGCATGTCATTTAATACGCATTTTCCCGTAAAAATCGTTAACAATGTAATGCTAGGTTCAAAACCGGAGTTCGTCCGTCGAACTCTCTTTCAAAACGCGCGAAATGACGTTCGGCCTCCGAACGCTCATCTTCAAACTCAAAGTTGCCATTTGACACTTAAAATCATTTAATACGCATTTTTCCCGTAAAAATCGTTAACAATGACTCGCACGGTTCAAAATCGACGTTTGCCACGCAAACGCTCATTTCAAACTCAAAATCGACGTTTGCCACGCAAACGCTCATTTCAAACTCAAAATCGACGTTTGCCACGCAAACGCTCATTTCAAACTCAAACCGACGTTTGTCATTCAAACGCTCGTCTTTTTCAAAAGTCACATAATCAACGTTTGTCATTCAAACCAAGATTAAGCTTGTCATTCAAGCCCCCCATTTCAAAAGACACACACACACACACACACACGATTTCGAGAAGGTAGAAAGACTCGTCATGCGAGGCGTTTCGGGCGATCTCGTCATACTCTACCCGAAACGTAACTTGACCTCAGAACCTAACAATCTACGGTACAAAAAAGCTTTTACTCGTTTTCTTTGCCAATAAAAATGATCCCCTTTTTTCAAAAGCCTTTTCCTAAGTTTTTGCTACCAATAAAAACGACACCTTTTCACAATAGCCGTTTCTCAACGTTTGGGCTCAAAATACAAAAACCGCGTGGCGACTCCTCATTTTGTTCCTTCCCATGAAGCGAGGTCTCAGACACCAACCCCTCGCGAAAGACACCGCCTTTTCCGCGCCCCCGCCCGCGCGAAAGATCGGGTAATTTCGGTTGGCGACTCATTTGGGGAAAAGATACTTTTTCAAAGCGCCGATGTTTTCTAAAAAGCCTTGAGTGGGTCAAACTTTCGTTTACCCTTCCTCGTTTTCGTGTGTGTGAGTTCCTTTAAACCTCGAACGGTTTTGTTTCAAAGGCATTACATTGTCAACTTTTCAAAATCTTACCATGTTTGTGCATCCCCATTCATGTTTGATTTTCATCTTTGTCTTTTGAATGTGCATCATAAATTCTTTAAGACACATTCTGAAAAATCTCTGTTTTACTCGGAAAAAGAATTTTAGTGACCGCACACTACGCGCACTTCTTTGCCTCGGAACACCGCACTTCACGTGCACTTGCTGCCTCGGTACACTTTGCACACTACAACCCCTAACCCGGGATGGCCTTATCGGTTGCACTCCGATTGGTGCCGAGACACCTTTCGGGGGCGCACGGGGTCGTCCCAAACATCCCATCCTAGCCCGTGTAAGCCATGCACTCTTTGTGTCACACTTTGTCCAAGACCCGGTTGGTTTTTGGCTTAGCTCGTGTCATAAAGCCTAAGTGTATGTTTTTCACGCCGGGCCCGCTCACGAGTCAAGCTCGAGAGTTTGAGACCAAAGGTCGTTCCGACCCGAAGTCTTGAGCTTTTCGGCCTTGACTTTGACGCGGAGCTCTGCCGAAAAATATGCTAGAAGGTTCAATGTGGCACCGTGTCACCAAACCTCGCCGTATGTATCGTACCGGCCACAACTTGGCCAACGCTAAAAAGCTAAGGTCTCTCGCACAAGCGAGTCGGGAAGGTCATGCCCAAATTTTGGCACGATCCTCGCCTTAACTTAAGGACGTTGACTTCGACCGTGGCCCGTGCGTCACACACGTTGAAAGTTTGCGTGATCGGCTAGCCTTAAGTTCACTTTTTCCTTTGTCGGTGGAACTCGCTTGCCTTATCGGACCTCGCTCGGGATAGTCCGTCTGAGAAAGATGATCTACAATGGAAACGAGGGGCTTATAAGCGTAGTGACGAGATCCCGGCTGATTAGAGCTCTAGGATTAGTTGCGAAAAAGAAGACACGCTCTTTTCCAACCAATTAGGACTACGAGAAACGTGCTTTAAGTAAACTTTAATCGGTAGCGCACATTGCACAAGCCCGAAAACCTTGAGCCAAATACCCTTTTAGAAGCCTAAACCCTTCCTTTCGTTCCTGCGGCGAGCGAGAAAGTGGTTCAGATTTCCGGGTCGGCGCCTTGCCGGGATCACGGATAACGGCGGCGTCGAGACGGTTCTTCGGTTCCCTCGGTTCCCTCGGCCAGAATTTCCGACATGTCTAGCTCACCGAGAAATCGTGACGGGGAAGGACCCCCGCCACCGTACCAGATATGACATTGGAAGAAGCCATCAGGGCTTGTGAGGTTCACAAGAGGCGAGAAGAAGATCGGCGAGAATTTCGTGGTACGGCTTACGAATGAGCGTGGTATAGCGGCTATCCCCGGTCGAGACGGTACTTTTGTCACAAAGTCGAGGATGACGATTCCCGAAACCAGTTCACCAAACCTTCAATCGGGTTCCTCCCCCGCCAACTTACGGGATGCCTTCCAACCAAGGAAAGCAGTAGGCCTAGGCTCCATGTTGCCACCTCTCGGGGCAACCACTGTCAATTTTGGTCGGCCCGGTGCTACGCCCGTCACTCAATATCACCGGCGCACTTGGACCATCTCGAGGATGCCAATATCCCTCAATACCCTCCGGGTTCGTCCGTTGCCTATACACGAATCCACTAAACAGGGGACAAACCCGTCTGATTCGAAAAGGCTCCCGTATATTCTCATATACCAAGCCTTCCACCTCCAATCACTACCGCTCACGTGGTAGCACCGGCGCCGAGCCTCACGGTCCACCACTGGACCCAACCTTAGCTGGATGGTCGGCGGATGAAAGACACAGAAAGCCACCATGAGCGGCTCAAGCGGAAACGCTCAAATCCACGAGATCAGGGAATGGTCACGCCTCTCCTGCCAAGTTCGGAATGCCGGAGATGGACCGATTCGATGGAACCGAATGTCCTCAAACGCACGTCGACACCTACGTTCTCGGCATGAGAGCAAAAGGAGCAACCCTCCGGCAAATGGCCGACCACTTCCGGCCATACGCTCAAAGTTCGGCGTTACGATGGTTTCGAGGGTCAAGCTGCGGATCGCCACACACAGGAACGGATCGGTAACATCTTCTGGAGGCAGTACGAGATCCAACTTAGAGTGGGAAACAAGTCGCGAGGACTTAATCACCACTTTGAGCGAAAGCGGATGAAAGTGTTGGGGAATTCTACAAGAGATGGAGTGGAAACTCTCGAGATCATGGAGCCGCTCTCGAAAGACGAACGGATGCGGATCTTCAAGTCTGCTTAAGACCGTCCATCGAACTCTCATCGGTCACAATTTCTTCCCGGATCTCGGGCCATGGTCAATCTTAGGCTCACGGTTCGAGAAGGATCTCAAGGAAAAGTTAGCTCTTGCCACGGCCATACGGATACCGCTCAACGGTTGCATTCAATCCCGCAGGCCCCCGTGACAAAGGGAAAGATACGTCCGTCAACTACGTCCATCGGGGACAACGGTCGGGTAACGAAACCCGGTCCCACAAAGCAACGGTTCTACTCGAAGCGGCTGTCGTACACTTCGACAAGTTGGACATGCCCTTTGAGCAAGATCTTTGGAAGGGTTAATCAAGGAGGGTCTCCTTAAGCCCGTTGCCAATTACAAACCCAAAGTTCCGTAGCCAATGCGGACAAGAGCAAATCTTGCGCCTTCCATCGGTATCACGGCCATACAGCTTGACAATTGTTTGGGGTTACGATACGAAATCCGAACTTGATAGAAGAAGGCAAGTTAGAGCGCCCCGTGGGCCCAATACGATCGGGAATCCCTTTCAGAACAATAACGGCGTGAATTCCATTGAGTGGGTGCCCAAGAAGAGTGCCACGAGAACCGGTTTCTCCGCCTCTTTGTTTGGATCCTCCTCTAATGTCCACATCGGCTACGATGTTTGCGGCTCCTTTCACTTTGCACAGTACGAGTCTCGGCTGTCAGGAGCAATCCTCAGAGAAAACAAAAGAAGAAATCCTCTCAACGACAGGCGAGAGAAAGATACGAAGGCTGGAGATACCGGTGTAGGTACACTTGGAGAACCCTTCACGGGAGGTTCGACTACTACGTCTTGTACTCCGGCCAGTCCTCTTTGCCTCCGAGGCCATGCGGCTTTAGAGCAAACGGGGGTGGGAAAGCCGAAAAGTCCCGCTCTGAAACCGAATTCAGGCCTGGGGACCTTTGGAATACCTCGGATCTTGGTAATCTTGCGCCCGAGTCGAGAAGCCTAACCCTCGCGGGATCGGCGAAGATTCAATTTGTCCGGCTTAGAGCTCGGACCGGTAAAGGAAGATCAAGGTCGGCTTGGCAATCGCACTCGATCAATGTGCTAACCAAGGGCGGCAACCGCCACGGGCGGCCTCAACACACTCACGAGGTTCCACCAAAGGCTTTACCTCGCAAGAGGAAGACGAGGAAACGGATGGGTGGATGACTCTCCTTCTACGGATAGAGGCGAGATCTACGACTCCCGTTTGTATGGCGGCATGATCACGTTACGCGGCGAAGACTTACCGAGAGACGCCTCGGGGCACAACGAAGCTCTGTACATCACTCTCAAACTCGACACCATATCACTCCCGGAGTATTGGTAGATAACGGGTCAGCGCGTTAATGTCCTCCCTCTCGGCATGATGCGAGCTCTCCGCATCCATGAAAGCCACCTCGATTCCGTCGGCTCGGACTATCAAGGCCTACGACAACTCGTCTGCGTCCCATCACAGGGACGGTGACTCTGGAACTACGGTTCGAAACCCCGAATGGTGCCGGCAAAATTCCACGTGATGGACATTCCATCCAGGAGTTCACGGCTCTTTTGGGACGCCCTTGGCTACACCACATGAAAGCCATAGCTTCCACTCTCCATCGGTGCGTTAAGTTCATTAACCGGCGGGAGATCTTGAAGTCATCCAGGGGATAGTTTCCTCATAGGAAACGAAGCCGAGACGATGGCAGCGTGTCCGCACTCAGGCACGGGGTTACCTCCTTCGAATCAACGAGGGACTACGGGGCAAATCTCATCGAGAATCCCTCGAGTCGGAGATGCCAACTATGTAAACGTACTCGAGCGGGCGGACCACGAGCGATCCGATACATCAAGTTCAGCTGTCGTTTCCAACATTTGGAGCGGGTTGGAAGGAAACGGCGAACATCGCCATGATGAGGGCACATAAACCCCCGAGTCTCAGCTCAGAGATTCATCGGCATTCTTCAAACTCATTCTACGGCCTGCCCAGTGAGGAGATCTTTGTAATAAAGGTCGACAAGTATCGTCATACTCATCTCGGTTGTATGGCCAGTCGTATGGAAAGGTCCTCTACGAGGGATTCCCCTCTAAGCCTTTCCTCTCAAGCATGGGGTACGAGATTTTCCTAGGCTGCTCCAGCAACGCAGCCGGGACGCAATACGTCCACTACACTGGATTGAGCGATCGGATGACGATGAATCTGGACTCTCCGGAGTCGAAGATGCGGCGGACCCGCAAGCGAGACCTCTGCATTCACATGCTCGGTTTTGAGGACGGAACTCCTTCCGATCGGGTCACCTACGACGAGGTTCCAATACCATGGAAATTGTCAAGCTCAATGTCGGTCTGGCGGACATTTATCCGATAATTGGAAGCACGTGATTCACGCGACGAGGAATCCCTACGATCAAGTGAATGGCGGCGACCGTCAATATCATCTATTCCGAGATATCTGATGAAGCGAGGATCCCGTCCTTGTTATCGGTCTACCTGACGCAGAGTCACCCTCGATGGCACTTTGCTCATAGTAAACGAGGCATTGGCCAAGCGAGCTGAGCTCATCCCTACTTCCAGTACCCGGCCCGGTGGCAACCGGCCCGTGCTAGTCGGTCAAGCTTATACCCTCAGCGCCGCGAGGCAGGGCAGGCGAAGGAGACCGAGCTCCTCGCCTGCTACAAGTCGAGATCGACCTCGAGGAACGCTTCCGGCGGCCGCCAGAAAACATGCGCGAAAGTTTTCCCCTTGAGCGAGTCGGCTCCAGGCATAGGAAATGACCACCTCGGCATCAACATGCTCCGGTTCGATTCTACTCCCAGCCGTGCGGCCGGATTGAGACATCACACGATCGGTCATTGCTAGCTTTGATAGACTTGGCGATCGAGCGAGATCACGAGACCGTCAACATTGCGGGAATTCAATACCCCCGTGGGGTCAATCAAGCGAGATATGGGCAAACTTCTTGGTGATCGAGATCAAGGAAGGCCGCATGGAATGTCCCGGTCCGACTTCCTTCGTCAATGTAATCCAAGTGTTCCCGCCATTCGGCGATTTGAATGTAATCACGGTTGGACACTAGCCGGACGATGCGCGCCTACGGAGGCGCCTAGGTCTCGCAAGGAAAGCCCTCATGGAACTAGCCGCTCAAGAAAGTCGTCTTTGGGACGAAGACCAAGCTCGAAAGACCTACGGGGACCAAGCCCTTAAAGTGTCACGGGCGGCTTCGGACGAAAGCTAGAGGCCGCTCTAGACCCGGTTCGACCTCGAGAGTTTTGCTCATGGCAACTTCACGACTACCGTCTGTTCTCATCCAACCTGCCGAGGCAAGGGTGGTCAGCGGTCCCAATGACCTAGGAGATGGAACGACACGGCGAACGAATCCCAGCGCTTACCTTCCCGAGGAAAGCAAGTTCTCTGTGAAAGCGACGATGAAGACGATGAAACCATTCTCTTCCAAGCCGGGCATGAAGTCAAGCAAAAGCCCAGAACTCCCGAGGGTCTGGGAGGATGGGAGCGGATCATTACCGCACTCAAATTGAAAGGCCAACTCGGGGAGGAAGGTCTATTTAAAAACAGGAGGAGGATGGAAATTTGTCTCGAGCTTGACTACTCGGGGAAATTCCACGGTCTACGGCCTTCGTTTACGAAACGATCAAGCTGGGACGACAACCCAGTCACATGGGCCGATGTTCGGGAAGCGGAGTGTACTCACCTTCCGACATACCCGCCACTCGAGATAAAGCGAGAGAGAAAACTCTCCCCGATGGAGGTTTACCTAGGCGCCGCACGCAGTTCAAAGACAGCTGGCTATTCTCACATGGGAAGAAACGAGGCACTCACTCTCGACGCGAGGTTCCGCTGCCAAGAAGGTTGATCTGGGCTCGGAGCGGAGGAAAACTAGCAAACCACAAGTATCGCCGGACCCAACTCCGGAATGCCACAGTATGCTGTGAAGGAAAGGAACGCGATATACCGTGAAGAGATCAAGGAGACCGTTCGCTTGAGGCGAGAACTCTCCAACCTCCCCGGAGGAGTCAGGCGATTCGATTCGAGGCAACCCAACATTTGTTGTGCAGCGACATTCGAACAAGCTGCGTCAAAGCGTAGGCTACACTCCCCTTGAGGCATCCAAGCCGGTATCACGGGACAGAATCCGTCAAGTGCCGAAGCTCAGGAATTCCATCCACAATCAATGAGTTGAGGGAAGACATATGGCCCTATGCTACGAGGAATCCTCCTCCTAACTATGGCTCAACTCGGAAGCGGCTGTTCGAAGGGACCAAACGATGTCGGCGTTCTAACCCGATCGGGTCAAATCCATGCATTACCACCTAAGGCCACCAAAAAGCCGACGGAGCTAGAATTGCAATCCGGCCGGCCCGAAGACGCAAATTCCTTGAAAGAGGACCCGATCCTCACTCGGCTCAAGCGGACTCGGGCGAACATTTCCCTTTGGTCTCTGCTCACCTCCTCTTATCCTCACAAGCTCAAGCTAGAGGAAAGCACTGGCCCGTACCATGGTCCCCGTGGACGCAACCCCAGATGAAGTCATTCAAATGATCGGCAACATCCACTATGGCAACATTATCACCTTCCACAGAATTTGGACCTTCCAAAATTTGGGGCTGATCACAATGAGCCGCTCTACATCACGATCCGGTGGACGAGCGTCGCCTTCCGCGTGTTGGTAGACGGAGGTTCCGGAATGAATGTCTTGCCCGCCAAGATGATGGACACTGCTTGACATCAAGCCCACGAGATCTTAAGCCTTCGGTCCCACCTTTGTCAAGGCCTATGACTCTACTTCCCGTACGGTTCTCGGGGTTGCTACTCTCAACATGCGGTTCGGCAAGCGGGTGATCCCAATTCCAAGTGTTGGACATTCCAATCACTTTCATAGCCATCTGGGGCGTCCCTGGCTGCATCAAATCAATGGCGTGGCATCCACCCTTCACACCGAGTGCCTCAAGTTCATGCAAGGCAACGAGCTAACCACGATGCACGGCGACGGTGTCACCAGGGGACCCGGCACCAACGACATTCCGGTGTTGGAAATCAAGCATAATGATGACATGCCATTAAGCTTGGATTCACTGCGGAAACCTCCAAGATCGAAGTATGCAACGTGGACCTTCCTTTGTCTCACGATCAGATTCCTCCCGCCATGAGGATGATGAAACTCATGAACTTCATCCCGGGGAGGGGCTCGGCAAAAGGCTGCCAGGCCCCGACACCAAGTCATTGAAGTCGAGGACCATACCACGGTCCGGGGGCTTGGCTACGTGCCAACACCGAGGTGACATCAAGAAAGACAAAAGGCTCGCCCGCACCAAGGCGACGGCCGCAAAAGGGGAACCTCAGACTGGCACACCCAATCTCCGACCTTACGGCTTTGACCTCGCTCGTACTTCGCGAGGCAAGCAATGAAGCGGGACAAACCAGGAACCGGCCCAGCGGGGGCGGGGACCGACAGAGGGGGCAAACAGCGGGCGGGGACCGG